>NW_019091576.1:144468-233099 GCF_001949145.1 Acanthaster planci | reverse complement strand
TCCGATCCCGGAGTCCCCGGCTGGTAGTGGTTAATACGTCATACATCTACATGTACATGTATGTGAACGTCACATGTTTTGAACTACATGTAGGTTCACATGTCAAACGAGCCTGCAAGGTACACAGAATGGTAAGTTTCATGTAACTCCAGAAGATAATCCATTTCAGCTACATGTACATACCAAGCTCTGCCATTGGCCGAAGTAACAATGAAGTCATGTGCAAATACAAACTTACTGTCTATTGTATCAATGTCATTTACCCGAGGCCAACGATGGGCATTTTGAAACCCCCGTACTTAAAAATTTAACAGCTCCCCTCTCTGCTGATATTACGCTTACAACACTCCCAACAAACCAATCATTTTTCGTATGCAACTGCCACCCACTCACCTTGAGCCTTAAACTTGTAAGGATCCTTCTTTCCAACTGACTTTTCTACTTTTTGCTTTTTGGCAGGTACTTCAGAAGAGTCCCTGTGCCCAGTCACATCGTTTGTGTGAGAGCTGCATGCACCTATGCTTACATCTGTGGCTAACCAAAGAGCTACAGCTCTATGGGCTAACTCACTTGTCGTCTGAAGCACTGCCTTCAAATCTGACATGAGTGTATCTAGGTCTTTCCAAACACGAGACACTTGTCTACCACACCAAGAACAGTTTTAAGATATCTTATTTCGTCCTTTACAATATCAAGTTTCTCACTATGCTTTGTGGGTTGTGTCAAAACATTCTTAACATCATCTGCTGTAATGCAGGGGCCACCATGCTTTTTCACTTTTGCTACAAGTTTTTGTTTCACTTCGATCTTTGCTGCCTCTTTCTCTTTCATTTGTCTGTTGACATCTTTCATACGCTCCTCTGTTTTTCTCAGCACCTCCTTCTCCGCTTCTCTGTGCTTCTGCCTGTAGTGCATTACACTTTTCTTGTGCAATGCATGGCAACCTCCACTGGTCATCACATGATTTTGAAGACAGCTACTGAGAAACGGTCTTGTTAGTTTTCACCATCTGGATGCCAGAGTGATAATGCAATGAGGCATGTCTACGGCATGACCTTACAATGTTTCATTTTTTCTCTAAGCTCATCATCTGGCTCACTTCCATAAATACCCCCTTCAAGGAAATCCTGCAGTTGTCTCATCGTGACTTCAACAAATCCAGCCATTATCTTTTCCAAAACATTCTTGGTCAAATCGGAAAATGGTGTTTGAAACAAACTTGCATACACAACGTCTTGTTGAACTTGAAACTCCGGAAAAAGACAAACGCCTTCCTGAAGCAACTCTGTTCCATCCCGAGACCATCCCTGAAATTCGTCCAACATGACCTGTATATACTTATCTTGGTCCAAGTAAAGTACCCCACTTTTTAGCATGTTCAAAAACGGGCCCGTGATAATGTAATGAATGATGCCAAGAGCTCTTATGACAGAATGAGTATGTGGGCATTAGCAATCTAATAGGACACTTTCTAACTTCATGTTAAGCGAGCCTTTATACGCCTGTAAAAATGTAGCGATGTGGTCGTGATGAAAATATAAGTCACCAGCAACTTGGAAGAATTTGTTGTATCTGTTCATTCTGAAGCTAGTTATGTAGAATTCCTCGTTCAGCGTTTCTGAGCAGAAGGCATCCCACTGGGTTTTGCAACCATTTTTCTGGTCCCCTTGTGGGCCTAATACATCACATCCTGTTCTGATGGAGCCCCAGCCAACTCTCTTGAAGAGTTAAATCTACTAAACTTAGCACTAACATCCCTGTCAAGCCCCTGGCCCATCTCCTGAACAAAATCTTTCTCATGCTTTTTCAAAACACTTTCACATGTGTTTAAAATCCCAAGCAGAAAGTGGGCATTACAAAACAAAAGATGCAACTCAACTGAGTCTTCACCCAGAAGACTGTCCTGGTATGACTGTAACTGGGTATTAACTACTTCCTGCCAGGGATTCCAGATCCGGACACATATGCTTTATATGCGTGGCCGGGGAGGAGGGTCTCTGAACTCGGACAAAGGGAACAGGGCCTTGTAACAAAGAATGTACTTGGAACAAAAGACCAGGCTGCTGGGCATTACCAGCATTTTTCACTCTGAAAAGTGGAGATAGTCCTCCCTTGTTTTGAAACAGTTTACCATGGTTTGGGGCATTTAGAGCGAGTGGATTTACCACTGGGACAAAAGCATTCCACCACCACAGGGACGAGCCACACAGCACCGCTGCATGCTAATCTGGCCCCTATTAAAAAGAGGTCAGCAGCTCACTGAGCCAAGTTTGTGAACAAAAGAATATTATGTAACACCACAAAATCTGGGCTCTCTTTTTACAAGGCTGCAGGCCTGGCTGAAATACTCAGGCGTCAATAGATTTTGTCGTTCAGGTTAGAGCAGACACCAGACATGCTTTCACGTGTTTGTAAGGGTCCAGTAAATGAAGATAGGAATTTTTAAAGAATTTTGAAAACAGAAAAAAAATGATAAATATCCCGCCCCAGCATCATCAACATTGATAAATGCCCCTAAAGTGGTTAAATGTCTTGTTTAAGCTGGATCTGTCTGAAATTACAGCAAACATATTTTTCATCATGCATTTTTAACACCTCTTCCTCGTCATCATCAGTGACCACTAGGTCACTTAGTTCCTCTATCATAGCAATGACATTGTCAAGAAGTGTAGACGCATCCTCTACAGCAACCGATGAAAACCCCCCTGATATTGTCTGCCCCGTGTTCAAGTTTACCTGTTGTCCTTTTTTTTTTTTTGCCATCTCATGAAGTCCCATCCCCATGAAGATCCCACTCGTCAGAATTAACCATACCTTTGGCAACTTGCAGCTTACCTGTACTTAATACATGGGCTCTGTCAACCATATCATTTACAGTTGAAGCAGATGGCACGTTGTCGATGTTGACTTTGTTGAAGAGCCACTTACATGCTTTTTACAAAACACCCCCACACTTTTGTCGTTAGGATATCATACTCACAACAAAGTTCCATGACACATTTCTCTACATTGTCTTTAAATGGTCATCCCATCCCCTCCCCCTCAGTTTTATTTGATTAGACACCAACATTGCATGTTCCAAGTCTAGCCTTGCACATTCCTCCTTAAGATCCTTCAAGTCTTTTAGCAGTTTATTCATTCCTCTTCTGAGTGACACAATCAGTTTTGTCTGACTGTTCATCTTCCTTTGCAAGCCTTTGATTTTATTTGTCAACCTTTGGACATCCTTTGATTTTGTTTCCATTTCTTTATTTTTGATTTTTTTCTATGTTTGTTTTAAGGTACATCTTTTAGCTGCAGAGGCTCTGATAAACAGCACTTGATCAGTTGATCTTGCATTCGTCAGCATGTCTGTTTTTTCCTTCAACTTTTTTTTTCAATCTTTGTACTTCTGCTTCAGCAGTTTTGATCTTAACGGTTTTGGTGCGCAGATTTTTCTCAAGGTTTTCCAAAAGTTTTTCAGTCAGGTTAATTGTTTCTGATTTTTCTTTGCAGAGATCTTTGAGAATCTTTACTTCCTCTTGAAGGTTGTTGTTTTCTTTTGTTTTAGATTTTAGTGCTGCCTCTTTCTTTTTTTCTTCTTTGACTTTCTTTTTTTTCTTCTGCTTTCTGTGTGCTTTCCACTCTACTTGTCGTGCTGCTTGAGGCACTGGTATTGCATACTCTACTTTTATATGTACTATCATTTATGCTACCATTACATGTACTAGCCTCCACGATAGGCACTTCATTTACTTCTAATACCTCGTTAAGAAATTCACTGACTGTGTTACTTCTTCCTTTGGATTTGTTGAGTTTTGTATACAGGCAGGTCAACTTAGTTTTCTTAAGTTCACTTCTTATTGTCCATTCCTGATACCTATTGGAATACAAATTGTTCACGGCAAAAAATACTTTACTGCCAAAAGTACTCGATAGCTCCAGACAGATTCCTCGAGACAGATACTCCTCACGTTGTACTGGAGGATTGTCGAAGGACAGGCGGGACATGCCAACTGCTTCACACCTTTGACCCGAAAAAACATTCAAGGAAGGGGAAAACTAAATTAAATGCACCCCATAAAAAACCAATATCAAAGTACAATTGATGTACACTGAAGAGAACAATGAAAAACAATTTTAAAGGAAAAAAAATGCACTGACGCATCTATGAAATTGAGATTGACTGCTTGGCTGTAGAAGTTGTGACGGTCAGATGCTTGGAGTTCAAGAACAGAATGGTACAGTTGATTCAAGAAGATGATTACATTTCGCTGAGGGGTAGTTTGGAAAAAGTTTTCCCATCCAAATGACTACATCTTTCCATGATTTCTGATAGCTGATCTTCATGGAATACATCTGAAGAAGTAGCTGATGTATCAATTCTAACTTTGCAAAGTTTGGACGCCACCCATGACCCACTTCTAGAAAAACTGTCTTGAGCACAGCACTAGTTTCATCATCTGTTCAAAACAAGAGTGAAGTTTGATTTAATATAATGACTAAGGTTATGGTAAATCCTCTCTTGATTTTGCTATATTTATAAGTGAAGACAATAAGAAAAACTTACGTGGGAAATAGGAATGAGTGACATTCTGATTTGGGCACAATTTTCTATACTTGATAACAAATATAGCAGAATTGTTCACATGGTATGTAAAAAGTTATTTTATCACAAAACTAGTTAAACATGATGGGTGAGTTCGTCACGGTGCCGCTTTCATGAAAATAACGAGGGAAAATTAGCTTAATGAAATCAAATGTAAGCTTGAGAGGCAATGTAGGAAAATGCGGACATAAGGACGCATCTTTGTTCCGTACAGAGATTTACAGAAGTTCTTCGCAGTCATAGCTCAAGTACATGTATGTACAGTGTACATGTAAACTGCCACAGGTTTAGCCAACTTTACACTGAATTAACTTAAATGCATTTACTCAAGTTTATGTTTATACAATTATTTATTTATTTACATGTAATTTGGATTTGTCCCATTTTTTTAATATGTAAGTCAGTTATGTTATTAGTTGTTTTTTTGTTTTGCTTTCCATGATACCTGTAAGTGGAGGATCTCCGCTCAGGCCTCGAAATAGTACTAGCCCAGTGTACAAATTCCAGCTTAAAATACTCTGGGCTACCTAAACTTTGTTCCCTGGTTGCCTGGTGGGCTAGTGAAAAATTTAGAATAAGCCTACCTGTTAAAACTTAGATCAAAATAAATACATGTATTCAATATAAATCTATATATAAATATCAGAAAGTAAGCAAAAAGTGGCAGTTTTTGCCTAACGTAAGCAACCCAAATGAGGGGAAAGATGGAGCAAAGAGGTGATTTTGTTCCCGACTCCATTACCAGTGAATCAAGCAATAATTAACTAACATGCATGCCTCTTTATTTATACCATCAGCCTTTTATTTTCTGAAATGTCAAATTCTTTATTAGTGAGCTGATAACAAATTTTGGGTTTTAAAAATTTTTTATATATTGGCTAGTAAATCTCTAAACGGGCTAAAATATCCAGTTAACTACATGTACATGTAGCCTAGTGGGCTAGCCAGGAAAAAAAAGTTAGCGCAAGGCCTGCTGCTGTTGTATATCAGAATAAATAAATAAAAAACTTGGATAAATTTATAACCTGCAATATTCCAGTACATGTACTGTGTGTCAGGAGGTACTGGTACATGTAGTTTCTACTGCTACTGGCTTTCATGTAGGCTTACATGTATTTCTAATTGACTGTGTACTAATTAAAAAGTTGCAGTGTTTATAATGCATGTAACATGCACATGTTTGGAGTGTCATCTGTCTTATCTTCTTTTAGAAAAATTGTACTTTCTTTTCTGTGCCATTTTTCACATGCCTGGCTTTTCGGTGTAAACAAGAAGCATAGGGGATGGGTCTATAAGCAGACATGTGATAGTGTTGATCCAGCCCTTGACCTTCAGTTGACCTGCTTGTGCTATACACACCCTTGTATAATGAACCTTTTGCGAGTTAAATTTGAATAAAATCTGGTACACTGAGTACTTTAAATTCATGTGAACATAACAATTGGAATTCTCCATTCTAAAGCCTCCGTTGCTATGACTCGTGGCAAGCTTTTTCTTAGTTACATAAGAGACGCCTTGCAACAATAGACTGTTCTCAATGGATAAGAACGGCACAAAGGAACCAGTCCATTCCAGAGATGGTGGTCGCTCAGCAAAAGCTTGCCCCGAATCACGAGGTATAGCAACAGTGTCTTTGGGAAATTCATATTATGTTTATGTGTAATCAGATAACTCAGTGTACCAGATTTTTTTCAAATTTAACTCACAAATGGCTTATTGCTGGCTGTCCAACTCAAAGGCTCCCTCATTCTGAAATTAACTTTAAAAAATAGGGGGTTGGCCTGTGTTTACAATAACCCTGCTACATGTACAGTGTACATGTACATGGAAAACTAATTGTGTGGACGGAATGGACTGTCTGAAGACATCTGCTCACTTCATGTTCAAAGTGTTAAAGTGTTTTGTACCTTTACTTTGTTGAAACACAAAAGCCAGACACGTCATACAAGCCATATACATGCACATGTACATTGTATACCAGCAATACTCTGTACATGTACATGGCTTTACTACATGTACATAATTGTACATGTACCGGTACGTAATTGAACATATACATATATGTACTGATACATTTACCTGATATATTTTTATATCCATGATTGGCATAAATGGCTGATTGCCAGTAAAAAAGGATATGACTAAAGATACTGTGTGTACAGGTACAGGTACATGTACATACACGTACAGTGCAGACATGTTCATGCGGTTGATGTGTGCACATGTCAGTACATGTACGTACCGGTCCATGTACATGTACATACATGTAATGTACACTAGCACCTCCCATACATGTATAATGCTTTGCCTGTGGCATGTTCTTCATAAAATGAACCAAAGTGCAACTCCACAAGTCATTTGTCAAAACTTCTACAAGAGTGACTTTGATCATGTACATGTACGGTAAATTACAAATTAGCACCTTCTAATTACATGTACGAGTACATGTACATACATGTACATGTAATTAGGCATAAAGTGTACATTTGGTGGACATCTGGTTGGTTACTAGTGCAAATCAAATGGAGTTGAATTTATTTAAATTTTTACGTCAAAGTGTTTGCACCAGAGGACTTGACTTTAAAACTTCTCTCAACACGGAAAATTCAGTACATGTATATTGTTAAACTGATGTATTTTAAAGCACCTAAGAAATAGCTGTAAAATATAACCCATGGGAAAAAAGAGCACAAAATTGACGGAAAATGCTGAGAAAGGATTGGCTCTCTTTACATGCATTCTTTTTCCATTTATAATCACTCTACGTATACCAGCAAATCTGCCAGGTCTTATACCTTTCAACCACCGAAAATAATCTTTATGTTTGGCTGCATCAAAGATGTACAATGAATACAATGTGTTCCTACCAAACGTCATCTTTGATGGAATTTTGATGACATTCGAGAATTTTGATGGAAAGTGCATGATGTTTGGCAATGGCAAAAAAGCTGTCAGATGTTGTGTTTAAAAATTCCATACATGATGCTCATTTTAGAAATATCCCAGCGGAAAATTAAATCAAAATTAACAACTCTGAGCATTAGATTTTCATCATGAATCGTATTTTATGTTTCGGACATCATTTTTTATGAACATCATTCAGTTTGAGGGATTTTCTTTTGAGAAACCCTGGTATAAAGAGAAAAACCCTGGAGTGTTGCCATTCCATGGAGGGGCTCATGAATATCAAATGAAAAAGAGGGTGCACTGTCAGGGTTGATGTCAAAGGCCAAACAGCCCATGATGCGGCAAAATGTGTCCTAACGTCACCGTGAGATATTGACGGAAGCCGCAAACTCACCATGATCTGTATTTTGGACTGCAGTTTTTGGAAACTTTAAGAAAATGTGATTGGTCCAGTCATAAAAGGATGATAGTTTGGGGTGCTTTTTTGCACCTTTTTTAAAGCTTGTGTTGTTCATATACATCGATTTGGATTTTACTCGCTGTTTTTTGCAGTCAATTTTTTGGACAGAATTGAATGATGTTTATGACTGTCGACTGTGGGACCCGATTATTTGTGTGAGATATTTTTTAATTTTGTGATTATGGCTTGAATATGTGTAAATATACATGTAATCGCCTTTCACCACATACTAATCTGTGCAAAATAACTGCGGGGATTACTACATGTACTTCTGATATTTTTTTGAGTTTGAGATTAATTTTGACATTTGAGATTAATCAACTCCGATTAAAGTTGAAAGATGGGCATGCATGGTCATCAGTGTTCCAAATATCAGCCATGACTTTCTTCATTTCATCAGACATTGGAAAATTGGTGAACTGCTGTTCACTTCTTGAAAAATGAACGCCCAAAGTTGAACATTATCTAATGGTCCATTTTTTGAGGAACCTGCCCCAAACGTACATGTACGTACTAGTACTGTACGTTCACGTTCCGTACATGTACCTGTACATGTACATGTGCTACTCACAGTTTCTACTGTGCATGTGGTGCGTGTGGTATTTTCATTTTGTACACAATATATATGCACATGCACACGTACATGTACACACATGTATGTACCAGTACCCGCATGTACATGTGTCGTAAGTGTGGAAGCTTATTACAGGTACATAATAATATGAATTGTCGTACATGTACCTCTATCTTGGATACTGTCCATTTATTGGCCCAGAAGGATCACATGACAGGGCGACATTTCAGCATATCACACTCACGGTACCCATGATATGTTTTGTGCATAGGCTACCAGGGAATTTGATCGATGATTGCCCTCATATGACAGACTCGTTCCTGTCCCCGCTGCGTATAAGGTAATGCAGAGACCACTAACCAGACTATATAAATGTACTCACTTGTATCCGCATGAGTTTCACGTTAGAGTTTACACAATTAATGAAAGTGAATGGACAGTGCAATTTGCATAATTTATGTCTGTTATGTTAATTGTACAGTTTTAGTAGTAGGTCCATCGTCTTCTGAAATACAGAGCTTGTTTCTTTTAATAAATTCCTGAAGACAGAAGTATGACAAAACAATTGTTGACCGCTGTGGTGTAGAATATGACGTCGTGAACACCCAAGGGCATGCATAGCCCCCTCAGCTTTGCCTCAGGACGCTACATGTACCGGAGGTACATGTACACGTCAATGTATGTGTGTTCAAGACATCGTCAGGTGTTCAAGACATCACATCCCACACCACAGTGGTCAACAACTGTTAAATGATGGGTCACATGCACAGTGGATGAGAACACCAGTTTAACCCAAAGAGAATAGAGACTACTGGTCAGAGAATATACAGGTAGTATTGTACCTCCAACTTTAACCATCCTCCTTCCACAGAAAGGAAAAGGAGTTACTGTTAACCCCTTGACGGCAGGATATTTTTACCGTGTTCTGCCTGGCTGCTTTTTTTTTTCCAATTTTGCTATTGGCAACCACAGACATGGAGCAACGTCACCAGGCTAAGCCCGGCTCTGTGTAGCTGAGATTCATGCTGGGGTATTTGGATCCAATCTAACATAATAACCAGACACCCAGCACTTGCCTTACCCACGCGACAACACTAACTACCCAATGACGCTCAGCTACAGTGAAGCGTGAGCACCCGCTAAGTTCACAAGGTCTAGGCTTGCCACAGGCGGGCACCATGGCTCGCGTTCCCATTCCCCAGTAGTCCATGCATGCCCAGCATCAATGCCCAGCCCCCACTTGTACAAGATTTTATTTCATCAAATACCCAGTCAATATTACCCGTAAAATTTTCCCATTTTTCATCTTGCCTAAGCACGCACATAATTTTTGTGCATATTTCTAAGTTATATTCAAACCCCTTTCTGAATGTAATGATATATCTAACACAGCCCCCTTCTAACCAAATCTTTCCCATAATTATAAAATAAAGAGACACAAGAAAAACACAAGATTCAAGTGTGATAAACCTTGAAACAGTTCTTGCACTTGAACACTTGTGTGTCTTGAAAGCGGTGTCAGCGGGGGAAGTTGTCATCAGCCGACCATTGCATGGACGAAGTCTTGACCTTCTTCTTGGCAGGCCTCACTCCCAAGTGTGGGTTCTGGAGTGCTGTGCACGTGTTCAGAGCCCAGCAGGGTCGTAAGCAATGGCGCGCACACCATATCAATGGCCTGTATTCATCACGCTCTTGGCCCACACAAAGTGTGTTACATAAGCTCTGACAGTGGAGTCAGCGACACTCCATGGAGATAACCCATGGTATTCAATCAAAGACAAAGGGGGTGTTCTGATGAATGAAATCTAATTCACTGGGTATCGTGGGGTTGACCAACTCTCCTAGTTGCCCCAGATTTCCATTCAATGCAAAGCTCCCAGTAACTACATGTGTACACTAAACAAAAGTTGCTGGTGTGGTATGCGGCTACCGCAGACAAACAAGTAAGTTACATGTGTATTTGCATATTTCTCTAGTGTAAGGCTCCCAACTGCTTTTTTGTTATAGCAAAGTCAATTGCGCCCTCAACGCCAATTACCATCTGTGGATTTACATGTAGCTGTGAGTAATTCACCTGTGAGTAATTGATCGAGCTCCTCACATTACAGCTAATCTTCCAAGAAAACGGGTACATCTAAATCACTTGCTGGGGATGCGCATTTTGGGCATCTGGCCCCTGGTAAGAATACCCGAATCACCAGTGCTGCGCTTTCCAGGCCTCCAATTCCCTTGTGCCCTTCTGGTGACAATCGATCAAGCCATTCACCGGCTCACGTACTCATACTGGAGACATGCTTTCTGGGCCTATGGCACACTGGGCACAGGTAATAGGGCTGCGCCTTCCAGGGCTCTGGCTAGGGCCCTAGTCCTGGAGCTGGTAAACCAAGAAGTAAGAGTTCAGACCATGTTGGGTCCAGAACTGCACCTTCTGGACTATTCAGGGGACAACCAGACACACTCTGGCCCCCAGACCCCGGTGTTGGGGATTTTGGTCCTGACTGAGAAAACCTGGATAATTCCTGGTGTAGTGACCCCATTTGGGTGGAAACTGGGTTGTCCCACACTCACCGGGACTGGAAAGAAAACCTGGGTGATTCCTGGTAGACAGATCAGACCCAGTTGGGAACCGGGTCATCCAGTAATCACTGGAGCCAAAGAGAAAACCTGAATGATTCCCAGTGCGAATGCTGCCGAGCGACCCAAACTCAAACCCCAGTGTATGCACAGTGGATCCCGGTTTGGTTTGCTTTATGGGTGTGCTGAGTTCTTACATATTCATCATGATCACAGCGCGTACATAGGCAATTGTGGTTACGGTGCTTAACATACTGCCAACGCATAAACCAGCTGCAAAGAAAACCTTTCAAAAACGTACATTTGTACACTGCTGGCTGACTCCCAATACCAAGATTTTCCAACATTCCTGATTCATTGATGTTGTGTTGACCCAAAGAGCTGTATTATACATGTATATAGCTCTGTGTGTCGACAGGCAGTCATGAAACAGTGACACCATTCACTGCAACTAGTGCAAGAGTTATTTGGCCTTTTCGAGTGCTGTGGTCTGACTTTGATGCTTTTCTTGCAGTCCCAATTACATGTACATGTCAGATGCCATCAGAGACCAAATTATGGCTGACATTACCGACCACACATCAATAAGTCCCCGTCTGCCAGCAGTGAGAGAAATAAAATAGAAGATACTCTTGGGAAAGTGGACACAGCAGCTCGGGCTACGGGTGTCCTGTTTTCTACAGCTGTGGTCCAAGTTTTAGTCTGTTCATGTTAAGGCTAAGTCAATTTGAATCATTCACTATTAGAATATTCAACTCTCAATTCAATCAAATATTTGAATATTCAGTGATACTTACCAGCAGATTGTTGACAAACAAACCATGTACATGTACATGTATACACAAAATCAGTTGCAATAATGCAGACAATTGTACATTATATCACTACAATAGATGCTCACATCTGGGGGTATCTCCAGCCATACATGTAATATAGCAAGATTTAAGAGATGAATGATACATCCTGCCCTGTTGAAAATTTCTATTCCTTCTAAATTCAGGCATGGGAATCTTTCAGGTTTACCGGAATTCCATTTTTTTCACCTTCAAATTTGTGGTCTTCGAGTTGAGTGTAAAAATGGAATAAAATTTGGGGGGCAAGGTGTATGGGGGTAGATGTTAGTTGACCATGCGGTGCTCAAAACTTCCCTAAAATTTAATGAAATTTGTATGTTGAAACAATTGTATTTACACGATGCTTCGGGACCGTTCAAAATGTACGAGGACCTGATTTCGCGGACTCCCACAAAACCTGAATTCTCTTTACGTAACCAAAGGAGGGAACCAGTGAAGAGTGCTGTCACGAACTTGCGCTTTGCCATAGCCACTTCACGTGAATGCCCGGTGTCCACAAAAATCTGAGGGCAAACACTTCCATGAAAGAAGAACGAACTACATCACAGGTTTTACAAGGCCAATTAATTAGTAAAACAAAATCAGAGTAATTTTTAAAAAATAAGAAATGTCCTTAAAATTGAGAAGATTTTGCTTCTGTTTGCTCAGCCTTCGACAACCATTTAGTGGTATACTGCACTCGGAGTCTTGATCCCAATGCCTGGGCAACAGATGCACTTTCAGTAAACTGGACAAGCATGCTTGGATATGTATTCCCACTGATGTCTCTCGTTTCAAAGGTCTAGAGTTGAAACATTGCAAGATCATCCTCATTTCCCCATTCTGGCCCCACCAACCTTGGTTTCAGGGTAATCAATCTTTTGATTGACTCACCAATCCTGACGCCACAGAGAAAAAATTTTCTGACTCAACTTCGTTCCAAAACCCTACTGCCGAATTCAGAGATGGTCCACCTGACGTGCTGGGTACTGTCAAGCAAGCCCTCTGAGCAGCAGGTCTTTTGGCAAACATTGCAATCTGTTGCTACCCGAAGCCGTAGAGCCTGAACATGTCAGTCATATGATAGCTGACTACATGTATGACATTATTATGAATGGTGCAAGAACAAGTCCATTGATCCATCAGCCACAGTAACTGTAGGGCAGATGAGGGGTTTCCAACTAGCCTATATGTGTAAGGTCACAATACTGGCTAACTTTCATGATGCATAAAATGAACTTTAATTTCTCAGATGATGTAACCATTTTCAAGCAGTGTTTGCTTGAGATTATACATGTACATGTAGTTGTACATGTATTTGAGAGATAAATGAAGATAAATAATTCAGTGTGAATGCGAGTTTATTATTTTTATTCATGTTGAAGCGTAAACTTAGTTCAAAAATGGCACCCAAAAAGGGAACATTGCTTGAACAGAATTTCATCGACTCAAATACTTTACCTAATAAATTTATTTTAACCTAACAAATTTATTTTGTCGTAATGGTCATATCATTTGAATAAAGTAATATTTCAGCCCTTTACCCCAAAAAATGGTAAATTCAGGCTCCTAAATGGCAGCTGAACCTGCGTTAACGTTCATTTCACATCGTGTCCACTACATCATACGATGATAAAAGGGCCAGAATCATTATTTACAAGCCTCACCTTTACCTGTTTAAGCCACTTTTATTCAAAATATAAAAGCTCAATAAACATCTTGTAAAATGTCTGCAAGACCCCAATTACCATTGAGGATGAGAAAACATCAACAAATTGATCGCTATAATTTTTGTGTCCACTTTGCAACTAATGTAAAACATCACCATGTTTAACTAGTGATTGGCGCAGTCTGAACTGTTGTCATACTCGTGAAATCGTACCCTGTATGGATGACCTAAAAATCACTTGTTTTTAGGCTCGGTCACTTCTTTTGTGATATAAATCATTTTAAGCATTGCATCCACCGTGGTTGATTTCGTGCCACTTTGTAACTAACAGAGAAATTCATTGTCGGTGACAGCTTTCTTTCGAACAATCAAAAGAAATATCCGGGAAAGAGCAGCCAAAAGGTTTGTATCTACTTAAATAGATTTTATTTTCTGTATTTTTTGTGAGAAGAGTTCAGATGGCATTTTAAAAGGGAAGATTTTAATAGATAATCAATGGGGGATTTGTGGTCTTTGCAGCGAACTGTTGTTGCCCATATTTAATGAACGGAAGAAAAATAATAAACATCTCAAGTCCCTCTTAAAAATGCAAAACGACATATAATTTACACTTTTTTTAGTTAAAGTCCAACAGAAAAATAAAAAACTTCAAGAATAGCCTTGCTAATTTTTCTTAATCATCAGTGTTTTATGTTAGTTACCCGTGATACTTTGCAAATGATTTTAGTGTCCACAGTTACGAACGTAAGAAACACTTGAAAATTTTGTAAAATATGCAAAAATCAGCAAAGAACATACATGTAGGTTTATGTCCGAGTTAAATATGTCAGAGTGTTGGACAGATTTCTCCATGGTTGAGTTTTTGTGCAATTTTGTGCAATTTTTGTTGCAATTGCAATTTGTAGGCTGAAGTTTCGGGGCTTTTTTCATGTTGGTTTCAGCAGACAGCCATTCTAAACGTTCTTTGTAACAAACGGAAGAATATTTTTTACAGTGATTGAAAATGTCAAATCCTGTTTTTCACGTTGGCATTCCAAGAAGTGGCCATATGTGAGGATATTACTAGTTGACAGGGCTAAACTGCATTTTCGAAATTTGGTTTTTTGTAAGTTTGTATAACGTTAGTGATAGTGGACAACTTCACCCCGACTGAATACTGGTGCTTTCGACTTCGCCCTGTTCGTATTAAATTTGTCCCATTTGTTATCTAATGGTATGGGAGTGAGTTCGCAGTGAATTAAAATTGAATGCAATGAAGTCGTAGTGGGTTTAAGTTAAATATTACATGATGTAGGCAAGTGATGCTTACACAGACAGGGGAACTTGGCTTTATGGAACCCCTGGGGACCCTGTTAGTGTTATTATTTTTTTTTTTTAGGTTTCTCAAAAAGAAAAAGCTACTGTTGTAGGCCAAACATGCTGATGATGTTGGCCCACATGTACTACATGTATTTTTAGGCAAGGAGACATTCTCGCCATGGCGCCCGCATAATACCGGTAAGTCAGCACACTCCGTGATAAGTCTTCTTGTGTTTACGTTTTGTTTTTTACATAGTAGTGTTTTACCTCTTTCTTTTTGTTTGGTTGTATTTTCTTAAAAAGTTTGCTTTTTTCATTTTAAACATTTTGTTTATAATTGACAGTGACACCTTGTATCTAAACTGTACAAACATAGAATGGACAATTTGCAACTTTTTAATTGGTGGATTTATGGGTTGAATACATTTTGAATGTCTTCTTTGGTCTTGGTAATTTATACAACAGGTACAGAGTACAGAATGACTGATGCACATCGCTATAATCTTCGAGTGAAGAGGAAGTTGGATGAACAGCTTGAGATAGCAGAGGAGGAACCTCCAAAAATAGCAAGTCTCATGCTGAATACCAAAGAGAGTACCGACAGCGTATCAAACAGAACCATAAACTCTATAAATTGCATCGAGCATCTGAAAACTTGAGGGTCAAAGGGTATCTTTCAAATTTAATAGAGGAGAAAAAAGCTCAATACTGCGAGAAAACCTGACTTTGTGTACAAAAGTTTCGAAGCAAATGGAGAAGACAGAAACAGAATCAAAGAGCAAAGCAAACAGCACAGGCAAAATGGAGGACCAGTGAAAAACGCAGGGCAAAGTATGCCAAAAGGAAGGAAAGGATGTCCTCCACCAAAGGAACATCACCATTAACACACTCATCAGAGGCACGGCAGACGTCAGTCTCTAGTGGTATTTTTTGCAAGGCTATGTACCATGCCAAGCAAGCAATGCCAAAAAACTGTAGACAGTATGCAGAAGTGTTGACAAGATTGACTCACAAAGCAACTCCAAGAAAAAACAGCAACTAAAAGGGAAAGGAATTAATGCTAGTCCAAAGTCAAGAAGGTTTCTGCAGTTTGCCAAAGAGTCACGTGGGAACAACAAAGACAACAGTGTTGGGTTTCAACAAATAAAGAAGCACGTCAGCCTTGCGTGGGAAATGGGTGTTAGCAGCGGCCCTGTCCGTGAAGCGGAAATACAGCCATGGATACAGGCGGCATCTGAGAAAACATATTGGACTTGGATACTCTCTAACCAAATGTGCTGCTAGGGTTGATGATGTCCGTCAATTGGACACAAGGAAAAGGAGGAGTGATGCCCTCCCAACAGGTGTAGTTGCTAGGGTCATTGAATTTTATGGAAGAGGAGACATCTCAAGAGATCTGCTTGATGCACGGAGTGCAAAGAAAGATGTAGGAAGTGTTAAGAGTAGGAAGGTTATGGGCATAAGTGCGTATGACAAATTCAACAGAGAAAACCCAGACATATGCATTGGGAAACCAAGTTTAAGCAACTAAGACCCAACCATATTCTGACAATGGTTGGGTCTTAGTTGCTGCATAAAAGTGTGCAGTGGCCATGTTAATACTGATAACCAATCTCAACCACTCCTTGTTTAAAAAGACCAATTCATTGCAGCAATCTTTTTGGAATAATCCTGGGGAACCACCACCCCCCCTCCATTAGCAAAGGGATAAAATCAATCAATTATTCCTAAACCTTGCTTGCACAGACCGGTCTCTCTTATTTTCTTGGCCATAAAAAAACACTTTCTGTAACCTTGGGAAACAGTCTGGAGAAAACAAAATTCATGGTGGCGGCCGTACTCCACTCCACCAGACTTAGACGTACATGTAGAGTTGTATGACTACACCTCTTCCCTATACACAAACATGCAGTTTGCACAGACACAGAAAAGAAAAACTGACATTGTGTTCTGTGGTATTTGTTCTTTAAATATCGTACTCTGTGCAATTTTTTAATATTCAGTTATTGATATATTTTTTTATGTCAATTTTAACCTCTTATTGTGTATATTGTAAGCCAAATATTTTTAGTCTTTTGACTTTCTTTTTGGTATTAAGAAATAAACCGTAAATGAAATGAAATGAAACAGTTACAAGCGAGCTTTGGTGTCGCCAAGCACTACATATGAGTACTGTGCCTCTACATGTTGACAGGCGTTACCCACCCATTATTGGGGTCTTGCAGGAAACCAGTACATGTACATGTATATGTATTGACTTCCCAGTTAAATGTATGTATAACACTGAAGAAAAACTTCACACACAATACTATGCAGGAGCTCCACTATGCACATACATTTGTATCACCCACAGTGCATTAAAAATGACTTTGACCAAAATTTTCTCTTCCTGCTGATCACACTATACACATCGGCGAACAGAGCTATCGGCTACATAGCTGTACGTACAAATCAAACAGTAAGAAAAAAGTAGCCCTTGTCAGCTAATGACCAATCGTCTGTCCCCTCCCTATTATAAACTGTAATTTAATTTTCTTGGAATAATCCTGTATAGTCTGAAGATCAATATATTATTAATTGAACTTTGCATACACAAACCGGTTTTCCTTGCTATTTTCCTATCCACCGAAACGCACGAAACAAACAATCTGGAAACAAACAGAATTCATGGTGGCTGCAAAACTCTGCTCCAACCAACATGACCAACTGAACCCTCAGAGGTGGAACAGTGTGTATACAGATGCGCACATATATAAAATTGTGCACCGTTCGTATCGATGTAATTTCATTGACCTTCGTCATCACTCCTCCTCCACTGATGTTCCTTCATCGCTCTCTCTCCCTCTCTCTTTGGTCATCACTGTTTTATCATCGTTCTTTTTCATATTTTTAGGACTTCTAGTGTGGTGTTCAGGGGATCATTCTGAAATGCATTACAGGGTGGGTTCCCCCTCAAATCTTCTAGATTAACTGGACTAGTATGGAACATTCTAAGCAAGCACATTGTATCATTTTGCTTGGAAAGTTCTTAGCGAGCACAATCTTCAAAAGTGAGATGGGAATATTATGGTACAAGAGGGAAAATGGACAAATACCCCAGGTTGATATTACAGGTATTAACTTGATTTATTTCCCAATGCTATGTCACACCTTTGTAGTGTGGAAAGACATGTGTAACACAGTTCGGTTTCAATCTACATATCTAGACCTGCCAAAATGAATGGATCAGTGGATGTACATTGTACATCTTTGCATATGTACATGTACACGTACTTGTGTAGATGTACTGTACTTCCATACATCTTACATGTAAATGTTCGGGATTTAATCTTAATTTTGCTGTGGAGCTATAGATACATATATGTACATGTACCCGGGTATACTGGGTAGCGCCATAATCTCTCTAAACTAGTACGTTTTAATTGAAACTTAACCCTATGAAAATGACTGGGAAAATTATGAAAAAATTCACATTCACTGGCGAATTTGCCACTTGTGAAAAAGGTGAGAAAAATTTTTCTAACTGAAAAATATTTCCACTGGTGTAAAAAGGTGTGAATATTTTTCTTTAAAAATCAGGCAATTTTAGTAGGAGAACCCCTGTTCACCTTTTTTGCACAGAGGCTCTTCACTTTCTAGTTGTCATTCCCCCTGTTTTTTCAGGTCTTCTTCAGGATGGTATGGGAACTGTCCTCAAACCAGGCCAAAATGCTTGCAGAGGCAAGAGGGAATTAGCCTTTTACCAGAATGTCACCAGACCAGACCAGTCCAATCCGCTGTATACCAGCTTGAGGCCATTGGTACCTGGCTTCTATGGCACCTTTGTATCACCTGAAGATCCATCGTGTATCCTTTACCTTTGCTAAAATTTTATTAATCTACATGTGTAGGCTAGGTCAGTGCTGCTGTTTAGATAATATGCCTGTGTGCATGCTATTCTTTTGTATCATTTGATATTCTTTGCAAGTTTGACAGGGTTCTTTCAAGTTTATCAAGGAGAATAGTGGTTCAGCAAATGTGGACCCTTTAACCACTTGCTGCCGGGTGGATTTTTCTTGAGCAAGACAAGATCCGGGTCCTTTTCAAGATTTTCTGTTTTCAAAATTCTTCAAAAATTCATCATTTCATTTCATGGCCGTTTTACCCACATGAAGTACTCTTTGGGACTACTCTTTAGCTGACAGGTAACCTTCATTGACTCCTGAATATTTCAGCCAGGCCTGCAGCTTTGGAAAAAGAGCCCAGATTGTGCGGTGTTACGTAAAATTCTTTTGTTCCCGAAACCGGCACAGTGCACTGCTAACCTCTTTTCAATAGGGGCCAGATTAGCGTGCAGCGGTGCTGTGTGGCTCATTGCTGCAGTGGTGGAGAGCTTTTGTCCCTGGTGGTAATCCGCTCGCTCTAAATTCCCCAAACCGTGGTATACTGTTGCAAAACAAGGCTGGATTATCTCCACTATTGAGAGCAAAAAATTGTCAGTAATGCCCAGCAGCTCAGTCTTTTGTGCTGAGCATAGTCTTTTGTTACAAGGCCCAACTCTTTTTGCCCCAGTTCCGGGTCGCCCGGCAGGAAGTGGTTAACTTAAAGTGTTCCTGCAGTATTTTTGAAGCAGTTCTTTTTAATGCATTTGCTCGTGTCCAGATCATTCAGAGCCTTTGGGTTTGTGCTAATTCAAGCTTGAATATTCATGAGCAAAGGTGTGATGTCATTTATTGGTACATGTATCCTTTAGATACATGTCCCCAAAAGAATCCAGGAAGTGGAGGAACATGCCAGCCATTTCTGGAAATATTGTACTTGTATCTTGAAAAAGAGCAATTTTCCCCCTTTTTTTTAACCCCTTCACATATATTTTGACCACGACTGCTGGGCTGAGGCATGCCATGAATGGAGGGCTTTGTCCATCAGCAGGCCCCATTGAACCAGCAGCTGCATGGTGAATAGACTGTATATGTGGTATGCACTAATCCTCACACAGTGGTGTGGTAGCAGCAGTCCTCTGTAGCGAAGGTTTTTTTAAAAAAAAACTGAATGAGATACTTTTAACTGGCCTACTGATGGAAGAAGTATTGTCAATACTCTACTATATTTCTGTGATTCTTCCTAAAAATACTCCAGTGTCAAGTGGGTAGTTGGGATTTCATAGGGGATCAGATTAATTCCATAATAAAATAGTAGGGGAAACGAGTACTGTTTACATTTCTTTCAGTGTAAATTTTTGTTGCATTCATGTACATGTATGCTAATGATTGTGTGTATCGCTGCAGTTGGTGTACTGTGCCTGCTCATTTTTTCTTTCAAACAGTATAAAGAGAGAGTGACAGAAAAATGGAAGTGTTGAACTTTGTTTTTCCTATCGTCTGATTTGGTTTTGCTTTTCGTATCATTCTTGCATGTAGACATTCATGTACATGTACTCATCGTAGTCCTTCAGTTCTAGTACCTTTTACAGGTACTATTTCACCGGAACCAGAGAGAATTTAAAGATTTATCTTTTTAAGCGGCTTAGAGGGAACTCCGCTGCTTAGAATTGTAAAAGTACTTTGTGAGTACTTTATTTACTAATACTAATAAAAGTGTTCTTTACCCACATGCATGTACATGTATCTAGAGAAATACTAACAGTAGATAGCAAATG
The DNA here is from genome assembly GCF_001949145.1 of Acanthaster planci. The sequence goes on along the minus strand of NW_019091576.1, from coordinate 212,557 downwards.
AAGTCAGTGTTAGAACTTACAAAAGAAAAACTCTTTAGACATTGGATACATATATGTGTACATGTAAACGTGATGCTTTATTAAGCTGTTGGATGGAATTACTTGAAAAATGCTCAAAGAGTGTTGTCCAAAATGTTTCCATGAAAAGCTTAGATCATTTAATATTGTGAATGTCCAGTACCTTCTTTTGGCAAGATTTTCTGCTGAATATCCGTACATGCAGCTTTATCTCCACCAATAAATTGAAATGGTGTGTGCAAAGTACTCAACTCTCACTCTGCCTTGATCTGCTTTCCTGTGGAGCTACAAAACATGATACAAGTATGAATTCTTTCAAAGTTTCTAAATGAATGATACAATGTACTGCCAGGGAAGGGGAGGAGATGATGGGAAGGTGATAGATTCTCAGTATACAACAAATTCCACTCAGTTCTATCCCTGAAAAGTGGACCTTGACTCATCAACACCAGTGGTATACCTGAAAATAAAGGATGTCACTGCACGGTTTCGCAAGCCTTGTGTCATGGATGTGAAGATTGGATGCAAGAGCTATGAAGATGGCGTCTCACTGAGGAAGGTAGAACTTGCCAAGGAGAAATACCCCAACCTGGAGAAGATTGGCTTCCAGATTCTTGGCATGAGGGTAAGAAATGGCCTCACTTTTTATACCTCAGGATTCTGTCTCTCGTTAAGTCTTCACTTAAATGCTGTTACATATAAACTTTTCATGATAAGCAGCTGTATATATCAGAGACTACATTGAGAGGTGATTCTGAAGTTCATTTGTGTGTGAAGACTGCTCTACGGCAAAGCAATCAAATTGAATTTTATTACATTCCTTATTTGTTTTCTGGTCTGAAAATGACACTGTTCATGAGAGCCTGCTCGGAGGTAACATTCATTTTAACACCTTACCCACAGATTCTGTTTCTTGATTCTATACCTTGATTGGCCAAGAGCTAGTCACATGACACTTGTTGTTTTTGCTCTCTCTCTTTTCATAGCAACGTATACGTACGGTATGCATGACCTCAGGTATTGTGTGTTTATGCAGTCTGCGGCGTTCACATACCCCAGCCCAGTCTACATATGCAAATTTCCCATGTGCCTATTACAATTCGCTGAAAAGACTCGATTGTGCATACTGCAGTTTTTCTATTTTTGTAAGGCATGTTATGTTATGGCTGTGGTCCTCTAACTCAAGGATACAAATGGCCACTTCGAACAAAGTACAATGTAACAAGGCTCATGATTCATTTCCTAGGGAATATTTGCTTCTTTTTGCATGTGGGCCGGCCTTACTTTCGTCCCTCCAAGTCCACATTTGACCGTGACGACGGATGCGGCGCTGGACGGAGGGGGAGCCTCTCTCCACTCCGTGCCTCCGAGGTCTAGGGGACTGCCTCTCGAGGCAAACATATCAATGTGTTAAAACTCCAAGCGGTGTTAAACGTTCTTTGTCACTTCCGACAGCACTGAGTGGGTTGTTCTGCTCGAGTCCAGAGCGATGCCTCAACGACAGTGACGTACATCAATTGTCATGGTGGCACTCGCCCTCCTCAACTCCTGTGCCCTTGCGTCAGGGGATCAGCCTTCAAGCTGTCCACATAGCGGAAACCAGCAACAGCACAGCAGACGCACTCTCTCGGGTACTGTCCAACTGACAGAGAGGACTCTTTATCCACATGTTGTCAGCCAGATTTTCGCGGAGATTGAGCATCCTCAATTCGATCTGTTTGCTCTCACTGACAATGCCCAGCTTCCAATGATCTTCTTCAGGTTCCCTCACCCACGGGTGTGGGCAACAGATTCTCTTCAGATCGACTGGTCAGGCCCTCTGGCGTACATCTTCCCTCCAATCTCCCTCATCCCATGGGTCCTATCCAAGATAGTACGGAGCTATGTCGGATCCTCCTCATCGCCCCGTTCTGGACTCGTCAACTGTGGTTTCAAAGGCGGATGAGACTCCTGGTACGACTGCTGCTGGTCCTTCTGGTCAGAGAGGACATTGTCTGTCAGTCCAAGTCAGAGATCCTTTACCCACCACCGAAGCCTAATGGGCCTAATCCCTCATAAAAGGTGTACGCTTGCCTGTCAGTCAATCTTAAGTGCATGGCTAAGTTTAGATTTCAATGAGTTGAAAGTTTCTTACGAAGTGGATACTCATTAAACTCTGATGAGTTAGATCCAGGCAACCGTGTGGTGCAAAACCTGTTATGCAGCATTGTTAGAAATAATCCAAAACATCAAATTCTCGAATGACCAATAAATCTGTGAGTCCAAAAACGAAACTTGTGCCCGTTCTTGTGCATTTTGTAAGATAGATTTCGGGGTGCCCTGCTTGTGTTTGTGTAGGCACACAACCACAGCACACGTACATGTACGCGTTTGCCGGAACATGCACTTATACTTTTATAGTCCTGGCAGTTCACGCTTGTGCATTCGTTTTGCTTTTCGTGTCTTTGATTACATTTTGACTGAAAGGCCCCTATCTTAGGTCTGCAGTGGCCTGAGGGGATGAAGGGAACAGGAAACTTTCCACGTACGTTGCGTTGTTTTCCCCCAAAGTTTTCTCAAACACTTTCTCCAGTGAATGCTGTTTTCAAGTTGATATTATTACCATTTTTCGACAGGCTTTTTTCACTCTCATAATCATTTTTACACTTGCAAACGTGTACCGGGTGTCATGAACGATGATCCCCCATTGCAGTATACAATTGTGACTTGTATCTTGTCAGATATAATTTTTAAGCAAATTTCAATAGTCCCTGGCCAGTCGGTCACAACATATTCCTATCACAAGTATCAGCCCTGGCAGTGGTACAGCCTGACAAACACTCGGAAGAAATAAAATGGCATTCAAGACCTTGTTAATTCGGAAAACACTGAAATATTTTGCCAAGATTTGCAGCTTTGAAGAATGGACGGTTTTGTTTATTAAACACCAATGTACACTAATGTTCCAGTGTAATGTTTACGCATATTAATGAAAGAAACAATGTGAATTAAGTGCAATGGTGTTGTATGTGTACATTGTTTGAAAACATCTTTGGTTGGAAAGGATCAAGTAGACCAAAGCATCGTTTTTCCTCCTAATTTCTGTAAACTTGAATGTGGGACCTTTGTGGTCCAGTATGTGATGATCCAATGGATGCTTACGACATCTTATGTCAAGTTTCGTGGAATTAGAGCAACTGGTCTGGACTTTGGGGCCAAAAAACCAAATTTGCAATTGCAGCTGTTGGAAAGGACCAAGTGGACCAAAGCATCATTTTTCCTCCTAATATTTGTAAACTTAAATGTGGGATGTTTGTGGTCCAGTATGCGACCCAATGAGTGCTTACGACATTTTACATAAAGTTGGGTCTCTGTTTTTCAAGATCCTGAGAAATTTTTCAAGCAGTGGCAGCACATGTGAAATTTGGCAAAAATTCCTCTGCGCATTCGATGAATCACAGTGACATGTACATGTACTATGTAAAAGATTTTGGCCATGTCCGAATCACTTGGCTATGGTATGAAATGACACACCGATCTATGCTGGCAGTCAGGGCTTACAGCTGTGTGATTTGGACATTGCGCGCGGCACACAAACTGTATCTACATCCACCATGACATCCTGACTGCTACTGCATGTCCATTCATGGACAGTCTAATCGCTGATTTTCCCAATAACCATGTGACCACAGAAAGTGACACGTCATTAGAAAACCCAACTGAAAATAGATCTGATACATCACGCTGAACGCAATTGGCAAAAAGACTGGATTTGCTAAACGAAGACAGACATACAATTTAAGCGGCTGATTTTATTTAACGGTAGAAAGAGAAATTTAGGTAACAAAATACTACATGTAGTATCTCAGTGTTAATTATTGTGACCCAAACTACACAACGAGATTAAACAAAATGTGCAAAAGAAATCACCTCAGGAAAGCCACGCAGGAGCGGCTCACCATGGTGAGCACGTGCTCCCGCGATAGCACTGCAAGGATAGTGGGTGTGTCTGCACTCTTTGATTGCAAAAAACATCTACTGGTAGGCCACGCCGCCCGCCGGCCACCTAGCGTAGCGGCCTTGCGATGCGGATTGTATACGTTGATTTTTACAGAATCTGATTTTTCTAAGGTAAAGGGCGCTGTAACCAGAATCATTTTAAATGCTTTATATGGTTCTCTGAGCCAAAAAACGTGAGCATTATATCCCAAAAAGCATTGTAAATGGGAGCACTATAACCACATCAAAAGTAAACAGTGAATGGGCATGCAGTTTGGATCAGACAGTCTACCAATGGTAAAAAAAGGATCGGTCGATCACATAGATGTAAGCGATTGAGGTCTAGTTTGAAGGCAAGAGATTTGCTGCAGTGGCAGTGCTGATCGATGTGCTAAATTTTACAGAACAAACATTTTATTTTTAATTACCACTTCACTCATGATATATAAAACAGTTATTCACCAAGAGTGGTCGTTACTTTGGGTACCATATACTCTGAGGAAGTATCGACATTCTTTATTGAAGTACATCGGTGCATGCTGGTTGCATGGGCTGATGAGGCCGTCAGTCACACTAATCCCGCCATCAATTAGACTGTTAATCTGTGGGTTTTAGCACCCCCACAGGTGGGAAGCTGGATAGGCCAAACATTATGAATAACAATAGAGTGCCTCACCTCCTGGAAGCTCATGTAAAAACACTGTGAAACTACAATGAGCTAGTCCCCCGCCAAGCAGGCTCATTTTGCATCATGAAAAGGGGCTTACTTTGCCATGTAAGAAAGTTTCATGGTGAATTAGGTGTAAACTATATTTTTATGGTGTTGAAATTCATAGTAAAAACCACAAGCGTACTCAGGTGGGACTCGAACGCATGACCTCCTGCTGACTAGTGCAGACGTCTCCCCGGCGCAAATCCGTCTTTGAAATGATGTCTCTTTATTAGCGGCATAGGCTGCTGTTGATAATCGGCCAGCATGAGTACATCAATACCAGTAACCCTTCTAGTGCTACACGCATGCACTCTGTCCATTTTGGGGGTCGTCTTATTGAACGAACTTAACCAATGCGTGTGTGGATGAGTGTATGTTTTCTGTACCACAACTGTATCACGTACATGTATGTACTGCACTTTTGAGTTGTGATGTGATATGCAAGTGGCTTGCCATCCCCACTTCATCCTTAGGGGCAAATGATCAATTATTGAATCTGCAGCCTGTGAGGAGAATAATTGAGAATGAATTTGCTGGGATCGACCATGGAGGTAGAAATAAACCAGGGTAAATTAAAGTCATTGAATTAGTGCAAGGAATCATCATGTACATGTACGTAGGCAAAACACATGTACGTGTAAGTCAGCAAAATGACGACTTAAGCACAAGTCGGCATTTGCGTAAGTCTTCATAATTTCTTGAGTCCCGAGAGTGCCGACTTAGCCAGAGTTTACTGTATCGGTTTTCACTCGGGCCTCCAGGTTACTGCCATCTGCAACTACTTGACGGCCTTGCCGGATGTCCACTCAGGCTTCAGCGATGGCTCGACTCTTTCCAACAATGCTGCTATCCTATTTCTCCTTCAAGAGATGTTTGTCGGGCATCCTCACATCAAACGTGTTGTCTTATCCTGGGACCTTGGAAGCTTTCCTCAAGTTCTTACCAGTCTCCCTTTTTCGAACCACTGGCTGATGTGTCTGACCTGCATCTCAGCATCAGGCTGGTGCTCCTCCTCACGGTTGTTACATCGAGACAAGGTAGCGAGCTACATGCCCTGCCAATTGCCGATGGTCACATCCGCTGGGAAACACGTAGAGCCAATGATTTTCCGCGATTGCGGAAAACAGACGGAATTCGCAGAATCAACACTTTGAAAAAGAATCCACTGCTTGAAACAGAACTTGTAAAATTCCCTCTAAGAAAGACTTAAAAAGTGAAGAAAACTTTCTCAAAGTACTAAAAAAAAAATGTGTACCAAACCCTTTTCAAATGCTTGCTTTTAAGCCCTTCACAGCAGGAGTATTTTGACCACAACTGCTGGGCTGTGGTATGCCCTGAATGGAGGGCTTTGTCCAGCAGCAGGCCCTATTGAACCAGCAGCTGCATGGTGAATAGACTGTACATGTATGTGTGGTATGCACTAATCCTCACACAATGGTCCGGTAGTAGCAGTCCTCCACAGTGAACCGGTTAATGAACGAATTGCACTGGAAACATGCTAAAATGCACCACTCCACCCCATGATTAGGTCATCTGTGCTATATGGAGGGCATGAGCCCCATGCATGCAGCGGCAGCCAGCCCAGCGCAGTGGCGTGGTATGGTACATTGTGTATACACACACAGGCCGTTCACACGTTAGCAATGAAATCAAGGCGCAAACAAGTTTTTACACATATGACTCTTGCACATGTTGGGAATTTAGTCTGTAAATTGGCATCGACGTCTTTAGACAAGGCTAGTACCGCATGGCGAAATGATGAAACTGTGGCAGCCAAACGGAGGAGTAATTACATATTTCTTGAATGAAACGTAACCTAGTTAGGTTAGTGTACCATAGCTGAATGGGCCCTCGGAAGTGCTCAATAAAGAGTGAAGTTTTTAGTCACAATCATACATTTTAAGGCTCAGATTTAATGTTAACTTTCTGAATTTTTGTCGCACTACTGCCAAATAAAATGGCGAGTCGGTGTCCAACATTAACATGTTGTGATCAGTGACTGTTACATGCAAGCACTACTCTGTAACTTCACTGTACGTGTACATTTTACATGCATGTAATCTGATTTCATACATGAGTGGCACATGAATTGTCCATTGATTAATCGTAGTAAGTTTTGACAATCGCGCACCAGTGGGAAAACAAGGGTTGGGGTGTGCTGTATTTATTGTCTGGATTTTTTTTTAATTTTCACTACATGAAATATAAAAAAGTTGGAACCATTGCAGAGTATTTCCAAACAATATTGTTGTTATTTTTGTTTCTTTTCTGTCTTTTTGTTTGGGGGGGCACGATGTGGTTGGACAAATGGTTTCCGTGCATAGTTTAAAACTTGCTCTCCTATTTCATGCTTACGAAGGTATAAAACAAATTTGAAATTCTGAAGCAGAATTCGGGATTTGGCAAAACGGAAAATACCCATTTTTGAAACGGAAAATCATTGGCTATACACATGGGGTTCATCTTGTCTCAACCATCGGGTTCCTGACAAAAAAACCAGACGCCTACCTTCTGGTCTCCTGACATATTCGTTCCCGACATACTTCCGGGAGACGACTCTGACAAGAGATGGTGTCCGGTTCGGACTCTCAAGTGATATCTTGCCAGGACCAAGCAGCGCCGAGAATATGATTCCCCAGCTCTTCGTCACCACAAGGAAACCCTTTTTACCCGCCGTCGAAGGTCACTATTGCCCGATGGACGGTCTCGGCCATTATCTTGGAAAGCTTAGACTGTCCAGTACAACATGATGAGATGACCATTTTCCCGTCAGGACCCATGACGTTTGGGCCGCTTCTGCATCCTCATCATACTTCAGAGGAGTTCCTCTAGCTGAAATCTGTCAGTCGGCTTGCTGAAAAGTTCCCTCCACTTTCACGGAGTGCTACCAGAAAGATGTTCTGCAGAGCAAAACAGTCCATGGCACAGTGACAATGTCCAGCACTGTTCCGGTCCAGACGGTGGATACTTCAACCTAGGGGTTTCTTCTGGTGAGTGCTCGCTCTGGCGATGCCCACCTTATGTTTCTATTAGTAACTACGCTCCCATCGCCGACCCACCTCTGGGGTATGGTGCCACTCTGCATATGTATAGAGAGACTCCTCCCCCACATTAAGCGTGGGTCAGGTTTCCTAGTGATACTTACCCCTGCCCAGCCGCTCCCGCCCATCCTTCCCCACTTTGGCTCCGGTGGTTTTCACCGCTTCAAAAAGGACGAACATGGTGGCAGGATTGCATTGCATTGTGGAGGGTCAAAGGGCAGCATGCATAATCAAGTCTCTTCAGCGAATTGTAATAGGCACATGGGAAATTTGCATACGTAGGCTGGGCAGGGGTAAGTATCACTAAGAGACCCGTTCCACATTTAATGTGGGGGAGGATACTGGTGTGTGTGTTGCACATGGCACACATTCTGAAGTGCTAGCACTTTAGAGTTGGGTTTAACATTTTGTGTAGAGGTAAATTGGAAAAGTGCAAATTTTCAACAAATTTCTTGTTCAAATAGGCCAACCTATTATGCATTTACAACCTCAAATTGATAATTTCTAAATCTAAATCAAGCAGAATTTGTGGGGGAGGTGGTGTCTGATAAATATTGAGTTCTCTTTCTTATGGTGTGGTAAATTTATACCGGTAGCATCCCTCACAGACTTGAGGATAACTGCAGCAGGCTAGTTTACTAAGCCCACATGGCGGCCAGTCAGAGCCACTGGTTAGAAACAGCTCTGAATGTTAATCAGTAGATAACTCTTAGCAGACTCTTACATGTGGGGACACCTGCAGATTGGTCACAGTCCAAGGAACAGCAGACAAAAGGCTTGCATGATTAATCCACCTTTTGCTGTAACAGCCACAGACAATGAAAAATTCCTACCACTTGATTTGTCACAGTACACGTACTGTACGCATATATGTAGGGGTCAATTGACTGATTTTGACTAATTTGTCAAGAATGCACCTTTACATACATGTAGGAGGTGTAATGATTATATCTGTAACAGTTGCATAATTTTGTGATTACATGATATATTTTTATTTCGGAATTAGTAATGAAAAATTGTATACCCTGTTAATTGTCCTCAGGTTTACCATCCAGCCACAGATGAGTTTGAATGCCGGGATAAATTCTACGGTCGTAGTTTACAAGGAGACAATGTCATTGAAGGTTAGTATTAAACTAAGCTGCATAAGAACATTGATAAATGGCAATGTTTACTTCAGGAAGAATCATTACATAAAATAAAAATTGAAATCATTAGTGTCTCATAGAAAAAGGAAATTTGGAAATGTAGAGTTGTTATCTTGGGTAAATTGAGTACTGTTAGGGATCATCCAGGAGCAGACTTGGACTTTTTTCATGATTCACTTTTTCTGAAAAATGATACATAATATACATGTACATGTGACCTGTTGGTGCTAATTGCATTGTGAATCTGTACTGTTGTAGCTGTGTAGTTGTTCAGATGACATAATAGAGCCTGAAAGTTGACCCCTGATGGCATGCTTCTGGAACCCTTGGATAGGAAAAATAACGTGTAAAGATTTTAGAATTTGTAGTATTTTTTGTTCATTTTCTTCTTTACAAATCCAACTTGGAAAAAGGGCTTTGAAAAATATTTGCTAGTATATCAATTTATAGCAATTGAAAATTACCTGATATAAAAGAGAAATATCCTGCCAAAAACTGGCCCATCACTCCCGAAAATCTAAAATACATGCAAAACAGTACAATGTGGCAGTGTCCTACGCAGATGAACATTTACGGTTTGAAATTTATGGTAGTCTGTGGGTAAAAGCCAAAATAAAAACAGATCAAACCATTTTACATACTTTCATAATTTATAAGGTAATAAATATAAAGCAATATCACTTTTACAAAAGATTCTTGTATTTTATCTAACCTTTGCTGACAACAACTGCATGATGTCAACTTAACAGAATCTGGAACCCATCGACTGCGGGTAGGTAAATCTTTGCAAGGCTGTACAATCTCGTTTTCAAGAAAGCATGGCGAGTGAAAACAAATGTGCATGAACATGGAGACCTAGGTACAATATCGCTGGACGTGAAAGGTCGGTAATAAAATTCGTTTTCTACCCATCTCCAGGTAACTTTTCCAAAATATTACTTGAGGAAGACCAAGGTAAAATTACAAGATGAGTGTTTCATGGGGTATTTCAGTAAGGAATTTTTTTCCAAAAAATTATTGAACGTGACAGGACGGCCAAATGTGAAATTCCCATAGGCAGACTGAGCAAGGGTTCCAGAAGCTTGCTGTGTGACTTTTATTTTCAGGCTCTATTGCTATTCATGGGGGGGGAACTTGGACTGTTAGGTGCCCTTTCCTAAACTGTCATTCTGTCATGCAGATCCTGACCAAAGGTGCATGATACATCCTGTGGTTGTGAACAAAGTTAGCCTGAAATACATTTATGAATCAAGTATTTTGAGTCCTTCAAGTAGAGTTGTAGACTCAAGTCACTTGACTTAAATGTACATGTAGACTTGAGTTGGACTCGAGTTACTACTTTTGTGACTCGACACGTAACTATCAGTTTTTGACTTGTGACATGACTTGGACTTGGAAAAAAGACTTGTGACATCCAATCTGGTAGGCCAAAAATCTCCATGTAAAATGCTGTGTTTAGGTGGTTGTACATGTACAGTAACATAGCTTCAAGACACGCTAATAGATTATTTTTATAACAACTACCTATATTCAGATATCTGTTGGGCATCATGTAAATTTCCAGTCTACTGTCTGCAACCTACATGTACGCATATGCATTATTTCCTAGTCCATTACTTCCATTTGCAAAATCCTCAATCACCAGCATTGCGCAGTCACTCTTTCAACTCCCACGAAGGCGGCCGCCATGTTCTTTCTCTTTTTCTTGGCGCCATTACTATCGGACGTGTTTATGTCCGGCTTTGAAAATTTCGAGAGTTTTTCCTTCGCTCCTTTTGGTTTCGGTGTTATTTCTCAATCACTTTGTTTGTCTGTCCATTCTCATTCTTGTGAACGGTAAGACGGTTCCTTTTCCCCCTGTATTTATTTGTATTTTTGCTGCTCCTTTCAGCCTTGTGCTAGGTGACAGGCTGTTTTTTGTTTTACCTAGTTTTTGTTAACCTTCTTCCAGACTTCGCCTAGGTGGCACTGTTTATTCTTGTATACATTTCTTGATTCAGAATAAAATTCTTTTTTTGTTTGTCTATTTATTCTGCTTGTTATTTCTTGTTTGTATTTACATATTGATCACCAGCAGTGGGCACTCACTCTTTCGACTCCCACGAAGGCGGCCGCCATGTTTTGCCTACAGTTGTGGCTTCATGTACATTTTGCTTATCCTTAAAAAAAAAAAGAATATCTTGAAAGCGGTTGTCTCGTTATTCTGAGATTCTTTGTTCTTATTTCAGCTGGTTTTTGCTGAATTTTTTGGCGTTTTTCTTTGGCTTTGCTCTCCTTTTTTGTGCATTAGATTAAGGTCTAGAGAGGGAAATTCTCAGAGTTGTGCTTCTAACCCCACTCCAAGTACAGCATTTGCCTGTTCGCGGGCCCGGGATCGCTTGGTTGGTAAGAACAGTTGTGTGGTGGTTTCGGTCCTTGCCAACCTAGGAAATACATGTAGGACAGTGCGTAGTTTTACTGTTTCCTTCCTTTCGGTGGGTTCGGGGTACTACACCCACATTGCAAGTTGGTTCTTCCAGTTACTTCGTGACTCACAGCAGTCTGTCAGCCGGTCCCCACGTTCGGGATGATACATCTGGTCGATTAGCTGCACGCCCACGGGCCCCGTCCACGCACCCCCTAGGAAGCGGGCCGTCTTCTAGCTCCCAGCAACCTACCGGCCCATCTACGCCCCACTACTGGCCGTCTCGGGCATGGCGGAGTCTGCCCACGGGAGTGCTATTGGGTGACTCGTAGCCGTATCAGCTTTTGAGCTGCCACAAGCTCAGCTTGCTGTCCAGTCCGCCAACGCCATACTGCAGGGTTCCGCAAGCGTTCGTGGCATTGGTTGGTTTTCCCTGCTATCATACCGCTTGCCTGCGGGCTTACTCCACATCTCTGCCCACTCAGTCCATCCGCCGGGCCTTCAGGCTGGAGCTAATCTGACCCTGCCCACTGCTAATATATATTTCAGAACTTTTGTGACACGGGGCCCTCTCAACCCACGATGGATGATAGCCGTACAGTGGGTTTTGCCTCCGGCCCTGAGTTTTCCTCATATATTTCTGGTTCTAGTCAATCTCCAGATGACGATGAGCCACTTTTGGTGAGCAAGAAATGACTCAAGTTCTGGGGCTGCCTACACATGCACCGTCTGACGACGGGGGGCGCCCTACATTTAAGTGTCGTCTACCGGGAGAGTCCTCATCTTCCCCCCTCTTCCCAGAGTTTCCCTCCTCTAATGCGCCGTCCTGCTGGGCCTCCTAGGCATGCTCATCAACCGTTGTAACCTGCTTGGGAACAGACACGCTATGTACGTTCCGCGCTCTCCCGTTGGGGCTTTCCACCGCACAGAGAGCGTTCACCAGAGTGGTGCAAGCGGTGCGGGCTTATCTTCGTTGTTCCAATGTCCTCATGTTTCAGTACCTGGACAACTGGTTAATCCTAGGTCGATCAAGAGTGAAGGCTATTTCGATCACTGCTACGGTTTGCGCTCTTACAACTCGTCTGCCACCGTATCAGATTTCCGGCCAATGGGAACCAGCCATGCAGGACTCTCACATAAATGTTCTCCAGCTGCATGCAATCTTCAATGCTCTATGTCACTTCCTGCCGCTCCTGACAAACAAGACAGTTCTAGTTCAATCAGACAATGCTACATCTGTCACCAACATCAATCGTCAAGGGGACACTTGCTTGCCTACCCTTTGCTTGCTGGCCGGGGATGTACTTCAGTGATCCATTCGTCACTCTGTCCTGGTACTTGCTGAGCACATTCCCGGGTTACAGAACAATCTGGCCGATGCTCTCTCTCAGGGCAAGGTTTGTCCAACAGAATGGACTCCTCAACCAGAGGTGGTTCGTGTTCTTTTTCAAGCAACTGACAGACTGCTCGTGAACTTTTTTGCCTCTCATCTGAATGCTCAACTCCCAACATTCTGTACTCAATTTCTGCATCCCCAGGCTGGGCGACCAACACTCTATGCATCTCATGGGAAGGTCTCCTAGCCTATGCCTTTCCCCCATTTCGTTGATCCCAAGAGTCCTGTCAAATATAAAGAAAGAGCATTGGTGAATTCTTCTTATCGCTCCTTTCTGGCCGAGGCAGCCATGGTTTCCCCGCATCGTGAGGCTGTTAGTCGACATTCCCCTGTTGGTCCCTCAATGCCACGACCTGCTTTTCCAACCCGGCTCTTGCCATCTGGATCCTCTTCACCTACACCTAACGTGTTGGATTTTGTCCAACGATCCTTTCAGCAGGCTGTCAGAGGCAGACAGCTGTCAACGAGAAAGATCGATGACAGCCGCATTTGACGTTTCAACTCCGGGTGTTGACAACATTCTGCATATCCGACCGAAGCAACTCTTTCCCTTGTAACAGAGTTCTTCTTGCATCTCTTCCAGTCTGGCCTCCTTGTTTCAGCAATCAGGCTCTACCATTCGGCTTTGGCAGCTATCCACGGTAGGTTTACTGATGGATCCTCTATCTCTAACAACACTGCGATCCATCATCTTCTTCAGGGCATGTTTATTGAACGTCCCTCAACCCGACAACTCGTTCCTTCATGGAATCTGGGGGATGTCCTTTGACTTTTGGCTAGCCCCCCTTTTGAACCGGTAGGACAAGCTACCCTACTTCATTTGGGTATGAAGCTGGCCTTCCTTTTAGCCATCGTCACTGTTCGTCGAGGCTGCGAGATTAAAGCACTGTCCATTGCTGATGGCCATATTCGATGGTAGCCTCTAGGGGTCGTCTAATTCCAGAGATTGGCTTTCTTACCAAGAACCAAACACCCTCATTTTAGCCACTGGACATCTTCATCCCATCCATCCGGTCGTTAGCCTCATCTACCTCTGACAAACTCTGGTGTCCTGTCTGGACACTCAAATGGTATCTCTACCGAACTAAGGACATCCGAGGGCAAGTAACTCAATTACTCATTACATCTAAGTCTCACCGTGCAGCCTCCAGAGACACTATTGCCAGGTGGGTGGTCTCTGCTATTAAGTTTGCGAATTCAGACTGGCCCACTGCTTCTTATGATCAACATCGATGCCATATACGTGCTCACAATGTTCGGGCCGTCTCCTCCTCATGGGCTTATTTCAAAGGCGTCCCGATTTCAGACATTTGTACAGCCGCTTGTTGGAAATTCCACTCAACATTTACCTCATTTATCTCAGTGATGTTTTGCAGGGGGATCATTCTCATGGACTGGCCATGCTCAAGACGGAATCTCAGTAGCTCCAGTTATGGCTGTCCCTCCCCCTGCAAGTGGATGCACTCAAGACGATTACATGGTGAATGGTGGGATGTTCTTTGTGCTTAGCTCTTGCAGTCCTTTACTAATCTGTCATTTTTGTTCATTGCAGGCTGTACGTGACTCCTCCTGGGGTTCAGGGTTGTCGGTGCACGCTCGCCTTCCCGCTCTCCTCTGGTTCGGTGTAACTCTGCATATGTATTGGTAATCTGCGTAGGTTGCAGGGAGTAGACTCTCCCCCCATCTAGAGTGGGACTAGTCAACTACTGCATACGTACCAGATTACCAATCTCCTTCCCTCCTCCCCTCGTGACCTTGGCGCACTTTGCGCGTTGAAAAAGAGGAAGAACATGGCTGCCACCTTCGCGGGAGTCGAGAGAGTGAGGGTGCACTGCTGCTGATCGAGAATTTAGCAAATGGAAGTAATGGACCGGGAAATAATGCATACGTATTGGTAATCTGGTAGGTAGTTAGTAGTAGACTCATCCCACTCTAGGTGGGGGGAGAGTTTGGAGAGAAATTGGCCAAATTTGTGAGTATTAAAGTGAGCCTAGATATCATACATGTACTTCGTGACCATGCTATGTGCAACAATGTCTGACAATGTGCAACATGGCAAAATTGAAAATGGCCCACATTTTTTGGTTATCTGCGCTCATCACAAGTTTTTGGCTACTGCCCCAGACTATAGAAGGTTATTTTTGAGTGCTCAAGTCAAACCATTTTAAAAAAAGTTAAACATGATGTTGGCTGATGTTTCGGTTTGAAAACGTTGTTCATGATCGTCAGATCAGGCATGTTGACAAGTTGATTATTCGCATACATGTACCTTCTGCTGATCATCACTCAAGTGATATGAATATTGCATATCCTATCATTTTTACCGTAGTCTGTTGCCGTTCCTGGTCAAACAAAATATCCAAACCCTTCCTGTGTGGTTTGTGTCGCGGATTGTGGAATAACTACATGTATGGAAAGTCTTGTAACCAAAATTTTAGGCTGTAGCTTGAATCACACATACATGTAGTGCAACTTCAGTTGTTCTTGGACAAAATTGACTTATTACTTGACTTGACCTGACCTGTGATCAAATGACTTGTGACTTGACTTATAACTGGACAAAATGACCTGTGACTTGGCTGAGACTTGCAAAAATTTACTTGTTACCACCTCTGCCTTCCAGGGTATAGGGTTTGATATTAGTTTTCTGTTTACATGCTCATTAAGTGGGCCCTGTGCACAAGACAAATACATTCACCTTAATTATGAATTTGAGATCAATTAAGGTGTTAAAATCATGTACAGTACATGAATGGAATCTAATATTCAGACTTAATACCCTTTGAACTGGCGGTGTTAAAGCATAAATATTTCTTCTGGTACTAAAAACTTTTGACCCTCTGCAGCCCTTCAAATATCGCCTTCTTACTTTTTGCCTGTAATGTCAGCAGATTCCTCAAAAATAAGTGTTTGGAGTATACATGTTTTTGTTCGTCATTATGTAGTATTTGATTAACTCAGGGCACGCTGTTTAGACCCTTTGCCATGATTCACTGCACTCTGCACTGTTTTGTTTGGTATTCAGAACCATTCAACGATGTTTAATATTAGCCAGTGAAAGTGGCTTCAACTAAAGGGCCTTAAAGGATGATAAGTTTGCTGTTGAGAACAACAGTTGGCATCATTGCTACGTGTTTAGTGGGTGTTGCTATCTAGACTTTTTCTTTTGCCTTTTTCATAGGGTTTGCTAGGTATCTGAATGTTGTGGATGATGTTAGGATTGATGTTGTGCCAGAGTTCTTGAAGCAAATACGGCGAATTGAGCGTTGGTTCACCAACCAGAAGCAGCTCCACTTCTATTCCAGTTCTCTGCTGTTTGTCTACGAGGGTGCTGTGACTCCTGCCTCTGCTCAGTCTGTGGTAGAAACCCCCACAGCCCAAGAAAATGATGGTATCAGCAGCAGCCCACCAAACTTCGTGAGTTATTCCCAGCTTAAAAGAGTGAGTCCAAAATCCAAGCAGTCCGCATCTGCACCAGAAGGTCTTCCTTCCAATTCTAGTGCTTTTCTTGAGCAGGAAGAACACCTTCCAGTAGAGAATGGATTCATCAATCGGCTGCCAACCTACCAGGAGTCCATAGCTGCCAAGTTTGGGGGCAGGGGTGGTGCAGGCCCAGTAGAAGGGGGACTCAGTAATGGTGTTGAGTGGGGAGACAACAATGGAGTTCAAACAGAGCCCCGACTACTTGACATAAATGGTAGGCTTACAGTGTCTCAGATGAGAGAAAGGCAGGGGAGTTTGAGTCAATCAAACTCACAATTTGATTTGCCATCACCCCTCAAACAGGAGGAGGAGCTGCCATTGAAAGCTAACACAGACACTCTACCGTCAGAAGAAGCAGCCAGTGCAGCCACCAATCAGATAGAAGAGGAAAAAGAGTCTGAAAGTAAATTGGCTCTTGTAAAAATGATTGATTTCACCCACGTAGTTGAGGCTGACAGAACTGATGAGAATTACTTGTTTGGTCTGAAAAATGTCATTCGCTATTTTGAAATGCTTCGAAATGTGTACGGTAATAAGTAGGCACATCAGAGCAATCCCATTTTTCTTCCTAAAGTACTTGACTAATCACCTTGGAGCATGTTTTGCACATCAGAAGGGCAACTACATGAACATGTAACTCTCCATTCGAAGTATTTGGAAACTTTCTATTTGTAAGTGCCTGTTTCCTTACACATCATGAGGCCAATGTATTTGTTTATTTATAGCTTAATCATTATTTACAGTAAGGTTGTACATGTATGTTTACAAACTCTGTGCTTGAACAAGAGAAGGGCTTTCTGTTATCTAGTAACAGTGTCCTCCTGCATGCATTTACATGTTTGTGTACGTTTTCTTGAGCCCACCAGATGCACGGTAGCAGTATTGTTAGAGTTTCAACCAGCCTCTTTTTTGTTTCCATTGAAGGGGTATCTTTGCTTGGAGCCAGTTACATGTACGTTGTGGTAACATAGAATCATTATGAAATATTTCGGCAATTTATTTGTGTGAGTAAACAAGAACAGGGGTGTGAGAATTCAGCTTTTCAGCTGATTTCAGCTTTTTTTTAGATGTTGACCCTGAATTTCAGTTTTTTGCACACCTGGTCTGTACGAAAGTTTAGGAACTTTTTATGCTTCTGCTTTTTGCTAGCCATTTTCATCTTTACATGGAATTTTAAGTGGCCACTCACATCCCTGCAAAAGTAACTGTTGTTCACTGTTTGGAGAAATGCATGTGGTTTCTTTACATTGTGGAAACTTACGTGGGTTAATTTCTTCAACAAAATTCCAACAAAAATAGTTTTGGTGTTTTTCAGATTTTTTCTTGTATAATTTATTTTAATATTATGCTGATTGCATGAAAGTTTTGGAGGGGTGGTCTTGGCAGAGGGCATGCATATGAAGACCTGCCACTAGTCATAGTTTGCATGCCCACAGGGTACCTATGAAACTCAGAGAAATCTACATTTTCTCTGCTTTTATGAAAAACCACACACACAAAATATGTGTTTTCAGTCTTCAAGAAAATCCAATTACTCTCACCACAGATGAAACAGGTGTGAGATTTCTCCATGTTTAAATTTCTACCAGTTTTGAAATTAGTAAAAAAAGGTGAGTCTTTTAGACACGTGCCCAAAGTTACAGTCAAGCAACCAAGCCAAAGGCAGATTTGTCTGGGTACATGGTAGCACTGCCAGCAATGTTGGTTTTAGTTTCATTGAGCTCCATGGCACTGCATACAATGGTTGCTCCCTACATCACAGCTTGCACAGGGGAAATGGTTCACGCATATAACCAATGCAACCACATTAGCGTAGACTTCGCTGTATCACAGATCTGTAACATGCAGCATATAATCTGATGTTATAAAGCTTCATGTACTGGTACATGTAAGTCATCAACAGAATAAGATGTGTGTCAGTGTGTCAAAGTGTCAAAGCAGTCTTAATTTGGTAGGCTAACGCCACTTTTCCCCCTAATGTGGGGTGGTACATATAGAAGCATGTGGTGCATGTGGTGCATGCATGCATGCTGTGTGTGATAGAAGCATGCATGGTGGAGCATGCATGATTCACTGGTTCCAGCCACTAGCAATAGTGCAAACAATATGGAAGCGCCAGGAGCCAGTGATCCACACAATGGCATGAAGCTCTTTCCAAACTTTGACAGCCTGAACATCACAAATAATTAAGATTGCTGATTTACTGGTTCGCCTTTCAAAAATTCCAATTTAAATTTCCTTGGAGCACTGTAGCAAACTACGGTAGTTAACTTTTAGGACTTAATATATCGAGTGTTGTCTTTGGAAAAGCCCTGTAAATGTTTGCTTTGTGAACAAACTTGAATGTACTTGAACAATGCATCACTTCACTTGTTATCAGTGCATCTTCCTGTTTTCAGTTTTCTGTCTCATGTCTGATGCAGAAAGATTCTGATTCTTTAAGGTTTCTTCATGAAAGCACGCACATACATTTAAGGAGTGGTTTGTGTGTATAAGGGTGCAGTGGTATTTATGGGCATGTTGGCCATGAAAGTAGCATTTCCTTGCCTTTTTCTCTCAAGATGCATTTCTCTGTGCAGTCTGATTGATATTGATGCCTTGCAGATCTTTGCTTCTTTTAAGTCAAGATGAATTTGAAAGCCTTCTCTGTCTTTGAAAAATTGACTTTCTTGTGTCCATTTGGCAGAATGTTAGGGTGGCAACTACAAAGAAGCTCATTTTAACACTTTCCAAATCCAAACCTTTTTTTCCTGAGTGGCTTTTCCAGAGTGGCCTATTCATCCTGATGGTTTTTCTCAAGTTTTGCCCTTGCATGCCATTTGTTAGTTCAATATCAAGGTTGGCATAACATTTTAATTTTTAAGGTAAAATGTATTTTGAGAAGTTGGACTATTTTGATATTAGATGCTATAATGTTACTTTATTTGATGGTCAGTAAGTTTAATCATGTTGTCTTCTTCGGGGAATTTTAATGGTACAGGTATTTGTCTTGCTTTTTCCTTGTTTTCATTTACATTAAAGTTATTGAAGACTATTGTATGTAAATCAAGTGAGATAACTTTGTTTCATGGAACTTATGCCAATTTTGTTCATTTGTCACATTTGTATAATAATATCAAATTAATATTTACATGTATATATTCATTACATGTATGCCCCCACATGCTAGTAAATGGCAAAATATAAGCAGTACTTTGTCTTTCAGATAACACAAGTAAAATATAATTGAGCATTTGTAACATAAAAACTGACAGTGTACATGTATGCCTTCTCCTGATCATGAAAATGAGCCTGTTAGAAGGCAACCTTGTGAAGTGTACCGGTACATTTGTCCCCTTTCTTGCATGTTCTCATGATTTGTGGTATTTCCTAGCATGAAACAACACCAAAAATGTAGAATGGCTTTGATGCTGAAGATATACAGTACCAGTAGGCTTATAATACATGTACCTGTACATGTAACACAGATTGTCCTCTGACTCAAAGTAGACAGTAACTTGAGTAATGGCAGGTTGGGTCACTCTGTGTACACTTTCAATGCCAAACACCTCCCAGAACCACATTCTTACAGTCCACAATATCTGAATGTTGGATTTAAAGCTGAAAGTTGCAGTTGCTGAAATATATAAAAAGTTGCAACAAAGCGCAGAATTAAATCTTTCATCGCCTCTGCTGAAATTCACCCTACATTGTAGCTCTGCAGGTTTCATTCTTGTTTTCTCACAATTTGATGAAAAAACGAAACAAAAGCTGTTTAGTGCCAGCTTTTTCTGCTGGCTACTGCAAGACCATAGGGCTAGTCGGTGCCAATCTCTGGTGCATGTTTCTCCACTGGACTTATGTCAAGCACTTGTTCTCTTCTTGTTTTCCTTCTTTTTCTTTACATTCATACCCTCTGCTGGAATCCAAGGAAAGAAACTGAGAGTGCTTGAGCACTCATCCAAGTCAGGATAGATCCTTGAACTAATAAATGTAAAATTACATTTAGTTGAAACTTATTTAGAAAAGTAGTTTTTCCGCCTTATTAAATACAAATTTGTTCGCTCTGTGCTGAGAAATTGTGTCAAACTCTTCTGATTCACCATATTGGCAAGGTTGCTGAATGAATATCAAAATGAACCACCTTTGGTGTGTAGTTGGTTTCTTGGAGACATGACCAATTTCATTTCTTTTGCCTAGTTTGGTGAGCCATTTGGACTATAATGACATAGCCCTTATCCCGCAAAATCTGACCCACTTTGATTGAAGGTGACCTAAAAGTGACCAGGTTTACAAGAAATTTCTGATTTCACATGCCTACAAGGCCAATGATATAAGCTTTCTTTTGGTAAAGGTTAAACCTCAATCCTATGTGTCTCTTATTTGCATGTTCTTGAGTTTGAAGGAAAGGAGGGAATTTTCATAGGGAACATGGCTTTGAAGGAATTGCCCATCTTTATAAAACCATAGTGCCTGGAAATCAAATGTTCAATTTATCCCTTTAGCTTATTTATTTCATTCATTAAAATGTAGATTTAATCAGAAGATTAAGATGACGTTGACAGTGTTGACAAAGAATTCTTCTCAGACATGTTTAAATACCCTCATCACAATGGATGCACTGAAGGAAACGCAGACCCTGAACCAAATCTGGGAAGGCAAAAAATTCTGTAACCTTTCATGGCCCAGTGAGGTTTTAAGTTACCCTTTGGGTCTTTTTGCAATTAGAGTGAAATAGACCCCAAAACTGGTTTTCTCTCATATTTAAAAGAAATGCTTTTGCTCTGTTTTAAGGGAACTATGGCCCTAGTTGGCTCACTTCTGTGTCCACCCTGTGTTAATGTACGGCATGTCATGGGTCGCCTTTGACTACAGTTGTTCACATGAACCAAAGAAGTACACATCCCACATTTATAAACCAATGATACATGTACCTGGCTAATAATGATGTCAGTTATTGTTTTGCTATACATGTATACAATATACCGGTATCACTTAAGTGAGATACCATACAGAACTGTCTTGCGGTAAAAGAATGCACATCACTGGAATTACGTGCATGTTTCAAGGAAACTGTACCTAGAGTGCCGACTGTGTATCTTGAGATGCTTTGTATAAAGTAGTATTTATGTACTTGCCCCATTAAATGAACAGTTTCACATCCCCCCCCAGTTGGAGCAAGTTGACTACATGTATTTTGAATAAAATACTAAGTATCCAGTACATTCTGGCACTATTTTTGTAAAGAGAGTTTATTAATAAATAGTACTTTTAGCAGTGACTGCAGGTAGAGTGTAGTTCAATTCTCAGAAAATTCTCAAAAAAATTGAAGGCCCCCATAGCACATACTTGTCGGTGCATGTTTCACAAAGATTTCTTGACATGCAGGTGTAGGTATTCATAAACATAAGAGATGAATTCAGTTAAAAAGTAATGTTGAGGCTTGGCATCCATGTGCAGAGCTTAGGGATAGAGGAAGTTATAAAACTTACATGTACAAGAGATAATTGCTTAAAAAATATAAGGACTCTGTTTTACAATAATTACCTGTATATGTACAACTGACCAAAGTTTGTGAATTGTTAAATTAAGGGTGTGGCCATATGGGGCTTAACCTAAGGGTTGGGGAATACTTACAGGTGAAGTTAGTATAAAAGGTGAATTTAAATGTAAGCATTCAACAGGGGAATATGCTTTACCCTCTGAATTCAATGTCCTGTGTGTGTGTGTCTCGTGTTTTGTAGCATTTGTAAATGTATTTATACTGCAAGCCCAAAAAGTCTGACACATGGTATACAGTGTTAACACACTGCACACTAACAGTGTAACACACCCAATGTAATCAGGTACACCTTGAGAAAGTGTAAAAGTCAGTTGTCCAAAATTGTACATTCTTCAAACAAATGTACATAACCTTGTTTTCAGTTGTATACATGTACATTTTTCATCATCTGGATCAAATTGAGAAAAAGAAGAAAAGACTGAGGTGAAGTTGTAAGTGATATGTGCACGCACCAGAAATGTTTTAGGACAAGTAATATTTTCTTGTTCTGAAGCTGAAGAGGGGAAATCAAATCACAGACTTTGAAATACTGTTGTCATATCTTCTGTCCACACAGGAAGCTGTAATTAGTCTATGCTAAAACATTTTTTTAATTCTGAAATGCGACTGTGAGAACATGAGAAAGGTCAAATCTTTGTATTTCAGTTTTTTCTTATCCCTGTATTTGTATAAAACGTACATGTAACTCACAAAGGGACGCAATTATATATTTAATACTGCGATATTTTTGTAGAATGTGGATCATGAGAACTAATGGAATATTTCAAGTAATGAATAAAAACAGCTGATTTGATACAATTTTTCATTTTGTAACTGCTTTTTATTTCTCAAACAGGAGGCCTTAAAAGCCGGGGGTTGGGAGAATCTGCCTTCCCCTTCATTTTTTTCAATACCCTGGTAATAAAATACTTTTTTCAGGAGCTGAGCCTTCGATAGCTTTTACAGTGAGCTTTTAGAGTAATGCTTTGCAGTCATTTTGAGACCAATTTTGTGAAAAATGAACAGTTCTTGTGCAGCGTGCATTTTTCAGAGACAGGTCAGCCAAATAATGTTTACTTTTCCACGTGTGGTGCAGGCCGGCTGACATGCATGTAGCCTTAAATGACTGACGGAACAAGGTGTCTGATCGAGTTCTAACTTCACTTTGTGGTAATTGTGAGGAATGTCCTTGCATGTATGCCAAATTTTTAAAAAATTGAGCTTGACACAGCTGAGTTCTTGGGGTGGGTGGAATTCCCCCTCCCCCAGTTCTTTGAGCGTTAAAGTAGAATTTGAAATGTCTGTATCTGCTAGTGGTCCAGCAGTTTGTGTAAATCTACATTTTGATTGTATCTTTCAGTTCCAAACCCTGTTGTCTTTTTTACTATATATGTGTCTGAGAAACATACAAACCCACGCTCAGTGCCATGTTAATGAACAGTAATTGTCCAGTAGATTAACACTATGGATATCTTGGAGTTGACAGGTTGTGGGCTCAGACTTTTCCTTGTTATGTATTATACATGTTCAGGCCAGTTTGCAATGGACAGTGGTTGTTAGACCTTGAGATTTTTTTTATCCATCATGGTAGTTGAGAACACAGTTAACCTCAAGCCTGCTTCTTAGTCTTACAGGGGCTTGATCCTGCCTGGGAGGATCCTAATTTCCCAGGTGGTTACAGTGTTTTGATCTTCCACTTGAACCTGAGATTTAAATTTGGTAAATTTTTAACCACCCTGAAGCCTTGAACAACTGTTTCTGCTTGCTCCAAGGCAGGTAACTGAACTTCACAGAAAAATCATTATGTTCATCATGAATAACATGAAACAAAGTTTCACACCTGACAAAGTCAATAATCTGAAACTAAGAGAAGAAACAATAGATTCCTTTAATCATCACCCCTCGACATTTATTTTACATGTATATAGAAAGCTGACCAGCGTCACCTGACTTCCAAACTCAAGAGCCCAATAGATCAGTGTACTAGTAAGGGATATATGTAGACATGTACATATTCCTTGATACATTCACGTACACTCATTTCTAGAAAAAGCTAAACTGTGCTCAGAGATTAGCTGATGTAGACTACTCAAAGTTAAGGACCACTTTTTATTCTGTGTATACTTTTTAATGAGTCACTTTACTGTTGAAAATGTGCATTTGATGTTTTAAAACATTTAAAAATGTTTTTTATTCCAATGAGAACACCATCTAAAACTGTTATTAAACTATTTTTGTGACATCAGTCTATTTTGAATCTGTAGATTTTTTTTACCAATGTACACTTTTCTGTAGATTATTTCCTAGTTCTATAATAGCTATACAAAATACAAAATTACACCTCTTCCAATCCGGGAAGTGTTTCACGAGAATTTTCAGCTTTATAAATGCCACTTTTGACAGCAGAATTCTGAAAATGTTCTTTAAAAATAATTTTAAGAAACATTCAATTGCAATTATGAACTTCAGCACGTAAATGGACTTTTTTGCATTCACAAAAATTCTGAAATTACAAAACTGTCACATTACAATTTAATATTATCAACATTATCCCAAAAAATGCCTGCAAGGTAGTATTTCTATTTAAGGTATAGCTCTCAACATCTTTAAAAATAGTTGTTTTGTTTTAATGGCGCTTTCAGCAATTCGGGCTATTTACGCCAATAACTGTACGTTTATTCATACACTTTATTCATCAGCATTACATTACGGAGTTAGGAAGATGGTCCAGCTGTAGAGGCAGGAGGAAACCGGAGTACCCGGAGAAAACCTGTGAGAGCAAGTATGGACTGGAAACCAAGTGCACTTAAAGCCTGGGCCAAGCCGGGACTCGAACCCGGGCCTCATTGGTGCAAAGCGAGGAAAGAATCGCTACACTCACGCACCCACCCGCTCCCCCTTAAAATTAGTAAGCCGGGACAGTAGCCACAATTTTGTCAGACCTCGTAACAGTATGGAATTCCATATCTGCCGTCGTGCGTCGCGCGTCGCCCGTCGCGCGTCGCCCGTGTTTTTTTTGGTCATGATTGCGCAGTGGTATTTTTAACTTTTACCCTTTTCGGCACATTTTTACAGTATGTAAATTAGAATAACACTGTGGATAAGTTGGCCGGAACAATTTTTGCTGAAAATGTTTTTCCCCAAAAAACACTTGGTTGAATTCTCAGAGAGGCGATATTTTCTTGTCAAGGGGCAGGGGTAGTCTAGCATTATTGGAATTAATTATGTGACTAGTATATGCTTGGCAGGTGGGATTTGTACTTGCCTTATTCGGAAAAGATCTTTAGAAGTGAATGGAATCATCACATTGTCATTTGTTAAACAACGGCTTTTGCAGGTCCTATGCAACCCATTTGATGGGCGATGCACGCAGGCGACGCACGACGGAAAATGGCATGTTTGGAACTGGTAAATGGCAGAATTGGGACACAACAAAAAGCAAAATGCGATGGACGACGGCAGATATGGAATTCCATAAAGCACCCCCTCAACAGAGAACAACAGAAACAGCAGGCCTACCTGGTCCCTGCCAGAACTGTATATATATTGTACTATGTACATGTACTATAAGTATGTAGCCTACTGTTAGACCCACAAACAGGGCCCTGCATTATACCAGTACACCATCGATATACAGGCACGGTCATGACATACAGTGGCAATGTAGGGCCCTGTTTACTGGTCTACCTGCCTTCTGCGTAATACATGAACATGTACAATAGTAACCCTGCATGATTAGGCCTATGTAGACGTACTAGGCCTACATACGAATAAAAAATTATGTCGACAATGAAAGTACATGAATCGAAAATTTGAACTTGAAGTCAGCTGGCCACGGCACTGAACTTCAGCTAATTGACACACAGAGCTAGCTCTAGACCTGAACAAGTTTCCCTAACAATATCCAATAGCAGTGTTCAACAGATGCAACTCATTCATCGATTACTGCAGGATTACCAGGCCGTTTCATCAGAAAAGATAATACGCCCTAGGCCTACCGCCTCAGTGCCTGACTGCCGTGAACTGAAATGCATTTATCACAGACTGACAGAACTCCAAGAAGTTAGACTAATATACTATGGACGGTTTACCCGTGTTCACGCATATCCGCGTGTAGGTAACAGCGCCCTCTCGTGTTTCTGCAATTAAGACGGGGCCGGGGAGCGGAGGAAGAGGCGGGGGGCGGGATTATAGGGTGGCTATTCTTGTTGTCTTGCAGTTTTGCCCTTAAAACATTATTATTCATAAAAATGGACTGAGCCTTCGCCACATTCTGAACAATCCAAACAAGGCACTGATTGATTATTTTCTGTCTTAATACAGTCCGCATGAACAGACTTCAGAGTAGTAACGGGGTGAGGGGTATTATCTCCTTTTACCAGTTATTATTTTTTTATCAAAGAGCTACTTATATAGATCTATGTTTATTATTTATCTATTTAATTTACTAGAGGATTAGCAAATTTACCCCTTCCCCTATTTGGGGTATGAAACAAAAGTGCTCATTTGAGGTTATTTCGAACTTTCCAGCAGCCAAAACAAAGAACAAACAGTTTAAACCTTGAAAGTACTGTTTAAAAGTAATAAAACATGTATTAATCAGTCACTGTACATGAGATGCACCCCGGTGTAATAATGTGCCCCCCCCCACTCGTTGAATTTCCGTGGCTGGGGAATTTCAGGATTTTGTTAATCCTCAGCTGAAATAGCTGGAACAGACTTTCGTCACTGGCAAGCAGTTGACCTCGTACTTGCTGTAGATTCCATTTAGGGACGGGTGTAGTTAAAGTTCGTTTTTATATGAACTGGAAGCACATTATTGGTAAACCTTCTTTCCCCGTCTTTATAAAAGGAACAACATCGGGATCACCTTTCATAAAGACTCCCATATGAGCCCTCCTTGATACAAAGCCAATTTATGGTGTTCCTAAAGTTGTCACCAATCCTGCTCATGACGTTAGTAAAATGTCTATTAACACTTTCTTGCGGTACACAGATGAACTCTTGAGCGAAAATGTCTTCGAAGACGTTTTAGTTGTGTGGTATCACTGAATAATTAGAAAGTAATATTGGGCGTCGCCAGGAAAGGGACCTTTCTGGAGAGGATCACTTATCAACAGCGGCAGACTGACAAACCATCAACGGTGAAGGGGCTTATTTCAGAGGCGTTTCGACAAACATTAACTGTTTTCTCTTTCTTTTGTTCTGTCATACTCTGTGCTTCCCTTGAATGTTTCCCCCTGGCCCTGTTCGGGGGACAAGTGTCCCTGGCTTGCCTCTCCCCTGCAACGCAAAAGACGGCAGATAAAGAAGAGAGATCGTCTGTTATTTGACCATTTTTGAACACCAGAAAGGGTCCTTTCAGCGAAAAATAATACGCATCACACGCCATCTAAATAATTGTAACTTGCGACAAAGGAGGGTAAGAAACATGTGCTTGCTTTAAAATGTGAGAGGGGATACCATGCAGTGACGTATGGGGGGTTCCCCAGCAGAAGTCCGTGCTTCAAGGTTTACCCTTGAAAGTTGCATACAACCTGCAATTCATTTGTTTTCATGTGACATCTTGAAAATGAAAATCTGTGCAACCCCAGTACCCCCACAGAAATCTTACCCAGTGTAGTTTAAAGGCCACTGCCAGTGAGAGAACAACAACAACAACAACAACAACAACAACAACAACAACAACAACAACAACAACAACAACAACAACAACATCTTTCTGAAGGTAATGAATGCTACATGAAATGGTTTCAGTCAAACATAGAGACTGACCCTTAAAAAATAACTATAAGTCTCAGTTCATTGCCACTCAGAAATTTCCCTTGATTGCGTATGCAGATCTGATCCATTTTGTCAACGGTGTTGTCAAATTTTTCATCTAACTTGCAAGTTTGCTATCCGTCTTGAGCGGATCGAAGCACACCCTCATCGGTTGAAAAGAGCAATGTCATCGGAAGTGTCATTGGTACCGTAACGCGTGCATGTCATAGACGTTTGTGAACCATGCAGCGAGGTGCAGTTCCGACTCCCCGCGGACGAATACGTCTGTGTTCCGACCAAGGGAGCCTTCGTCACAGACATATAGATACATAGACCACCAGTCTTGCGCGTAAAACCGTTATTTGTGAAAAGTTTGTGGCCTTCATTGCTGGGAAAATTGCGCCCTCTTTTTGTCCAGTTCGGGGCTCATAGTGGTCCAGTCCATCATTTTGTCATCTGTGCCTCATATTCCTTGCAGTGACAACGAAAATTCTCAAATTAAATCTAAAGAGGGGTGCCTAAGATAAAAATCCGATGACATTTTAGCTCAGTGAATACTGTAGGTTAGGAATTTGTCTGGGACACGATCTTACATTATTGGTCGAATGCAGCTACGTGATGTCAAGAAAGCGCGGGCATGTGTGGTATCATTTATCAACGCTTGCGCACGCTTCAAAACTAAGGTACCCCCACTGTGCGTCTATAGACAGATCGTTGGACATGGCCGTATCTCGTCCACAAACTGCGTTTGATGAGATGGATTCAGAGGAACACTAAATGTCTCCGATACTCGAACGGTCAACATTTTCAGAAAGATGACGCGCTCACATTGGCAATAGGGCCGTCCCATGTAAACAGGTAAATGTATTTTTTAGTATAACAAAAGAAGCTATTTTGGGGCCTATTTCATTTCCCTCCTCCTCACAGCGCTTAAAAAGCCCCCGTATTAGACTTCTCTCTTCTGCAGGTCATATGGAGTTCAGATTAATAAATCTCTCAAGGTTTGGCCAACCCGACCCCTCCCACTGAAAACGTTGTCTTCGGTCTACCTCTCATGCATGCCATTTAAGTTTGCCCGCGTGCCTGGTCAGGTCGCGTCGATGTTGTTTTTCCTGCTTCCGGGTTAATCGATGGATTAGGCCTAACCACGAAGTACCAACGAAAGAGGATGACAGCCTGAAATGAGCTCACAATTCGTTTGCAGTGTGGGAGCTTAACGAATCGGGCGTTGTTGGGCCCAAGTGGTTACACAAGTGGGTGGGTGTGTCTGGGGGCAAGTTCTAAATCGGCAGCGCAATGGCAACCAGTAATGCAATTCATTGGACTGCACAACAAGTGTACACCTCCAACCTGAGATCTTCTCGATGACTTCGTTGCAGATAAGGGCTCTAATTTCATTTTTAATACCATTGTTTTTAGGGATTTCGATTTTAAGCAATTAAAATTCAATGATATATTGCCTTTTCTGAAGAAGAAAGCAGCTACAACGATGGCGATGGCTTTGACTTTGGAAAATGGTGCTAGTGCAAGTGAAAACTTCTGGAGCTAAAACTCCTAACCCCTCCACATGTGCCACAAGTTTAATTACAAAGTGTAGGGCTGTCAGCCCCGCGACTCAAGCAATGCCGAAAACATTGTGATGGGTGGGTTTGCTGGTCACCGTGACTAGTGGGACGCAAAAATTTCCGCTTGTCACACTGACAAGATATTGACAAGAATTCGACTCATACTGCCAGAAGACAAGATAAGGCCTGTCACATAGAAGACCCTCGATGTGTAGGGTTCTGGTCATCGAGGCAAATCTAGCTGTTACTTTGTCATACTGACAAAATAATTATTGACAACCCAGACATTCATTAACATTTTGGTTGTTCACTGCGGTGCCTAATGCCATATCGATCCGAACAAACAATCCAACCTCGAACAGCTCGTTGGTCGAGTGTAAGACAATCGCGCTGTAGTAAACAGAAAGTCATTGGTTCGAATCCCATCGGAGCCAGCGTGTTTATTTTTTTTCAAAGGCTCTTAGAGTGCACCGAAAACTTGTCTCTTTGACAAGTGAATTCTTGTCGTCGGGCAAAATAAGTCTTACAGCTTTGGATTAAAGCTATCGGGTAAAAGCAAAACCCGCGATAGATTTGAGAAGCTTGAGATGTCTCGAAACTATTAGGCGATCCTTTGGAGAATTTATGTGGGACGCCCGGAAAAGTGGAAACTACTCAGACTGATATTGACCTCGGTTTTGCGTAAAAAAACTTGCTTGTGAGTGGCCGCAAAATGTAATTCTCGCAACTGTTTTCAAAGTCGCATCCTAATTCGGGCGAGTTCGGGGAGGGCGCAAAACCTTCGCGCCGAACGTCGCGAGGAGGTCGGACAAAATGTACTGCGACTTTCACCAAACTCGCAACACAAAATTGACCACAAGTTGACCAAAATTGCCGCAAACGATAGAGTACTCTATACCACTCTGACAAGGCCTTTTTTCCTTCGTGGGAGACAAGGGCTCTGTGACCCCCACCCCGAAAAAAAAAGAAAAATATGAAAAAAGGTAAAAAATAAAAGACAAAAACACTGAGAGAAACAACGAAGTAACAAAGTGAGGGAAAGGGGATGAAAGTCACCCATTTGGTTGAACAATAGTTCATCAGTCAAATGCTTTGCTTCTTCCCCGCCTGGGAAAAAACACCTGCCCACTAGAAAAAAAAAAGCGGCGCCTACAAGCATGTAAGGATTTTAAATTCACTAGCATTGTTAGTAATCTCCAGTCCCCTGATGACCCTCTTCACATGTGCGTCAATGATCTTTCTGATGACTTGATTTCTTCAACTTGCCTTTCTTAAAATGCTGTGCTTTCTAGAAATGAAATACATTGGAAAGTGACGTTCATCATGTTTTCTGGAAAAGGATTACGCTGGGTAATTTACACCATTAAAAAAGAAGAAAAGTTGTTCACAACTGTATATACATGTATGTACGCGTTCATCTGCGTCCACATAAAAAGTTTTGTCTTTTCATCTCGCAAAGTAATTTAAACTTCCATTTTAATTTTACAACAAACTTGCGTAGACGTTCTATCCTACGGAAACGTCTTACCGCCACACACATAATTGTTTTTCTTTCACGTACGTATATGAAAACTATTACGTACGTACACGACCTGACCTGTAACTTCAGGTAAGTGCGTGAAAACAGTTATTAGTATTAGCGTCACGTACGTACGTGATAGTTTTTACTATGCATGAACAGTACTGAAACCAACGTGTACGTACGTGAAAAAAAATTATGTGAGGTAGTAACACGTTTCTGCACTAACCGGCCCTGCTGAAAAAACACACAGAAAAAGCGAGAGCCCCTACAACTGGAAAATGGTATACTCCTAACAAGCCGGCCATATTGTTGCACACAAATATCGCTAGTGTAAAGAGTGTGCAAATAAATGGGACGGCGCTGTGTGCGTACGCACTTGTACACTTGCGGACATCATTTAAAATATCCTGCAATGTGAAATCACCGGATTGTCCAACTCCTCACACGGATTGTGTCGATGATAGCCGCTTTTTGTTACCTGCATAATGTCATGAGTTCTCACTGATATCATGCACTGAATCTCCAACGGCGTTCTGGTGTGACGAAAGCGAGATTCCAAAGTCGGTACGATACAGCAACATTGTGATTTCTTGTACGATTTACCGAGCGAACTGGACGTTTCTGTTACACGGATTTGCAGCCAGCCAGCGGGACCGTCCGGCCACCACACCCAGTGAATTTTTGACGGCACACTCTCGTCGGCAAAACTCGCCTCAACTCAACACTGACCGCGGATAATTGCGCGCCCCGGGCGAGGGGGGACTTATGTTATGGAGTTAGAAAATATTGTGGCCAACACAGTTTATTTGAAAGCTCGTGAAGGTTGGTATCATTTCAAAGTAGGCCTAAGGTCCGGTCGACATGTTTCGCTTAAGGTTCAATGAAGTTAACACAATAATTAATATTGCTTTTGATCTTGTCAAGTCAAGATGTTTGCTTAAGTTTAAATGTCTACAATGTACATGTACATCTGTGATTTAAATAACCATTTGACTTACTTGTGGCTGTTGTACTGTTAAGACCTGCTTCATAACTAGGGTTGTTATCAGCCATGTCAGCCAAAGTTGGCTATGGTGTACCACTTGGCTATATGTACTTCAACTTGTGGTCAGTTTCCTTGTCCGAGTAACTGGGACCACGCTTGGACTTGATGAATTGCCCTTTTTAACATTTTGACATGGGATTGGTCAGGCACTACCAATCTCCCCGCCCATGTCAAAATGTTAAAAAGGGGATTAAATCATCTGCTTCCCAAATCTTTTTAAGACAAATAGGGATGTACCTACTGACAGACTGACAAATTGTAAAAATGTGCCATAAAAAAAGGCATAATCACATTTGCACATTTGGCGGAAATCATCATTGGATAAGGGGTGCTTTATCAATCATGCCATTATTAGCAGATCATAGATGAAATTGGGACTTACTATCCCCATTTAGTTTTCAAAACAGTCATCTACAGCCATGAGTTAGGAAGAAAAAATAATTGACTAATGGTGGTGGGATGAACTAACACAGGTATATGTATTGTCTAGATGACTGCAGATGTGTTTTGCTAGTAGTACATGTAGCAGTACTGGTACAAGCATTAGCTTCCTTTTTTGTGTGCAACCTCCCCCTCTCCCACCCCCGAAAAGAAAAAAATTAGACCAGGTGATGATGATATTTTTCATATTCCTGCAGCGTACGGGAAAATTGATTAACATTTGCTTTTAGGTTCATCAAATGATGTGGCATTATAAGTAGATTTTGGGACTTCAAGTAAAAGTAAAGTCAATTGAAGATCACCAGCCTGAGTACATGCATGACGTATTCTGCAGTCTTCAGGTTGTCCTAGTAATATGTACATCTGCATCAGTGTTGCATGACGTGTTTACAGCACAATTCCGGTATATAGCTGGTGGGCAATTATAGAAGAATGACAAACCAAAGAGGGAAAGAAAGAAATGTTTGACTTCCTATTCCTCTAAGTATTACAATGGATTGTGATTTCCTGATTTAGTTTTACATGAATCGCTTGTTAAAATGCTGGCCAAATATGATGATGACTTGCACAAATTCATATGCGGAGATTCAGGGGAGGGAAGGGATTTTGCCTTTTGCAGGCCTCTGAAAAAAAAACACACTCTCGGTTCCTCATTCAGGGTTGGAATGATAATCTCCTTTACGTATTATACAATTATTAACTTGAACATTGCTGCTTACCCTTTAATACTGTTTATTGTTGGCATAAAAGTGAGTGAAATTCCTTATCAAAATGACTGCCCAGTGACGTCAATAAAGTTTATGCTGGATCCACTTTGACTTTTTTTTTCTGACAGTAGTCGAAGGCTATCAGGATACATGTAATTTGCATTCCAGCTCCTGCTTTTTTCCTTTTTTGTTGAACTTTTCAAATCCAGGACACCTTTCAGAAGAGGCACGCAGTGAAAAGTCAGCACGTTAACTTGGGTAAACTTGCCCTGGATTCAGCTTTCAAAAGCTTGTGCCCAAGAAGCATTGAATTTTGAAATTCTATGGCTCGTCTGGATTTGGACTCTGGTTAAGTTTGATACCATGTACATGTACATGTATGTTACTCTTTGGGTGTAAAACAGGTGCGCATTGTTGCTTTTGGTTCTCAGTGCCATTTGCATTTGTAATTTTTTCAAAGTACCGGTATCTTATGGCATTTGAGAGTAAAAGATATACATTCAATATACAGTTACAAAGTTACAATACAGCATGAACGCCCCAGTAAGCCTGTATATGTTTAATATGGTCTTGGAATGGAAAATGTACTCGTACATGTACATGTACATGTAGGTGTCCAAGTTCTTCATTTGTAATAGTCTTAAAAATTTACATTTTATGACCTTGACTTTGTTATCTGTTCCGAATATTTGTTTGTACTCACTCATGTACATTCATCAACAGGAATTAGCACAGAAAGAGCAGTCTTATTTGTGTTGCTGATTTCATTACTACACTGTAACTTCATACATGTAGTTTGTTCCATATTTATTTTGGTACGAACATGTACATGTGTGTACTTCATGACACATATACAGCCTTTACAGGAGTGGTTTCACCAAGTGAGAGTTCAAGTTAATCCAGTGTTTGCGTTGGACTGTCATCATGTTGGCATGCCCAGACAAAAGTTCCTATTTATTCCGGAAACCTAGCTTCCTCTGTGAACCCACTGAAGAGGTCATTATTTCCAAGTGGCAGTGGTTGACATGTCTCCAGATACATGTACATGAACACTGTTTGTAGCCTTCCCTGTTCATTTCAAAGTCTGGCTCCCGAGGATATACAGCACTGTGGGCCTGTTGTTTAAACAAGGAACCAGAGTGACTCAGCCCTGTGGTTGGTCCCTGTGGTTTTTTTGCCTTGGTCCTTGATGGGTCTTGGGGAGGCACTTGGTATAAACAACAACATGACTGTGACTGCAATGTTTTGTACATGCACAGTGCTGGGTATTGTGTGGCAAGCTCACAGATATGTTTTATTTGGGAAAAACTCACTATTTGGACAGGAAATTAAAAAGTGTCCCCATGGAATTAGTCATGATTCACAAATGATTGTTTTAATTCTGCCAATTTGTCTGTCAGGGGACACCTAAGGCACAGAATGCACACATTATAGTCATTGAAGGTTCTCAATGAAATACCTTACAAAGGGGCTAACCGTTGTGCTGTATTGCTTTCTCCACACAACTGTAATTCCATTCATCGATTGAAGATACCAGCTTAATAACAAGTTGAATAGACCTTGTATGTGTATTAAAGTTGTACATGCCTTTTGAAACAATCGAATGAAAATAGTGGAATTAGAAAATTACATTTGTTGTGAATTTGTGTTTGTTTAGGGACCAACATCTGGTCGAGGACACCAAAGTTGTTGATCTGGACTTTGTACTGGTACTTAAATCTTGCTCAGGCATTGTTCTACAAACTAATGCCTTAAAAGCTGAATGGATTTACCGTGAAAAATTATTATACTGTTTAGACGAAAGACCATTCATTATTCAACCTTCAGTGTTGTTTTGAAAATGATGAATTCCTTTCCCCCAAACAAAGACTCTCTGGACAAAAATATTGCTGATTTGCAGAGTACTTGATACATTTATAAAAACCATTTATTTCCTGGTCGTACATGTACTAGTACAAGTATGTAGTACAAGTCGTCGATTTCATCATGAAGTGACATACTAGGATAGTTTTGGTCCATCACGAAGTGACATACAGTCCATAGACTTTGCACTTACATGTATACGTGTACATTATGTGGTACAGCAATTATCCATGATACGTCAGTTTGTGATGCAGCCAACGATCAGTGATTAATTTATGCATTAATCAGTATAAAATTTGAACAAATGATGAACAACCACATTTTACTGCTGTTTGTGGATTTCTTGGCATTGCAATCACTATCTTTATTGTACATGTAATTTGACAGGTCAAATTGAGTTGCATCTTAGTGAGCAATATACACATGTACTTGTATAAAAATATGTGTATGTTACATGTACCGGTATGTGATTTACTTGCATTTTGGTAAGCGTGCATAGGCTGAATGGCATTTAAACAAGTTTATATTGTATACTGAATACATTTAACAGAATTCTGTATGCACCATCAATGTGGCAGAAATCCAATGAATTTTCACATACATTCCCTATAAATATGTAGGCCTGCATGCACCAGTAATTAAATACATGTGTAGGCTCTTAGCACTTGTAGCCACATGACGTTTACTTTCATTATACAATTTTCATTGATTCACCATATCATGTAAGGGACGAGCACTGTAGTATAATTCACTAAGCATACTCTTGTGTGTTCCGTTCCATCAGCCTACCAGCCTGTGACCCTTTTCCAAGCTGGTGTACACAAGGAAAGCAGGGCTGGAAAAATAATGCATCCAGGAGCATGCATGACATGTAGAAGCTTTGTCCACATTTGTGGGACTTGGTCAGTGGATAATTAGTTAATATCTAGTCTAGCAGTTTCCGCATGGTGCATCTCCTTATTGCTCCCCTCCCCCCTTTGCTGTACACGTATTTCACACTCGGGCAGTTCCTTTAGCCATTTCCCCCTGAGTGCTATTGGGAGGGAGACTGATGGTCTTGGAAGAGTGTCGGGCAGGGCTGCGAATTAGTGTGTTTTTCATACCATACCAGTAGGATTACAGGTCACTTGATGCGGTACAGATTAACTCCTTGTGTGTTGTGATGACCCCTGAAATGTACATGTACATGTATGGCCTGAAGCTATTTCATAGGCTGAACTTTTTTTCTTCTTCTTTTTCTCAAGGGCATTTCCCATCACAGTTTTTGACTTGCCAAACATTGTGACATTGAAAACAATTACAGTCGAACTTCATTAATAAGAGGTCTTTTTGACTTGCCAAACATTGTGACATTGAAAACAATTGCAGTCAAACTTCGTAAATAAGAGGTCTTTTTGACTTGCCAAACATTGTGACATTGAAAACAATTACAGTCGAACTTCATTAATAAGAGGTCTTTTTGACTTGCCAAAATACCTTGTGATAACAGGAACTTTTGTATTATCAGGATCAAAAACAATGAAGAACAAAAGATTGGGACCGACCTAAAAGTGTCCTTGTTACAAGCAGAATCTTGTATTAACAATGCTCTTATTAATGAAGTTTGACTGTATTTCCACTTTCTCTGCCAAGATTTTCAGACCTTGTTGCCGTTATAAGCAATACAAGATTTCATTTTCACTGATGTCAGCTGTTTAAACTAATATAGAAGGCGGGTGGGACTTTGGTAGCATTTTCAATGAACGCGGATGAGGAAACATTTGCAGAAGTGACCTGCACTCATCTACGATAATCAACAGTCATGACAGTAATCTTTAGCATGAATGCATGCAAGACAGCTCATATACTAGCCCCTGTATTGTAATTACCAGTACTTTGAATAACAGTGACATAAGCTTTCTTGAAAGAAGTTAATTATGTCAGTCCTGACTGTACCCCATACATGGACGTGCAGGTTAAGTTCACTCCAATGTTCTAATTTCATACCTTTAATAGCACTCCTGCATTTGCGTTATTGAGTAGAGACTTTAAGTCAGTGTGTAATAACCTTCATTATATCAACCATACTGGAGCAACTGACTGAGACATTCTAACTGCAATGGAACAAGACGCCTGTCATACAGATACATGTAGCAATAATGTAACAGGATTTTCAAAAGCTACATGTACATGTAAGTCATGCTTGGATGGACCACAGCGCTGGGACTGAAGGTACAGCGCCTCGCAATCTGCTTGACTTGTAGTGAGGGTGTTATGCATGTTGTTTGCGTGGAATGTCACTGCTTGTCAGTGATGGATGTACTGTGATTGTGAAATAATTAGACTCCAGATAGAAATGTTGAAGATGCTGGAAATTTAGGCTGGAGACAGTTTAGTACTGGCATATTTTTGGTTTCATGCATGCAACATACATGTAATGGAGATAGTGAAATG
This sequence comes from Acanthaster planci, assembly GCF_001949145.1. Next base: position 175,517 of record NW_019091576.1, on the reverse strand, counting down.
GTTACCCAACTTAACAGTAGTGACCAGATTTGAGAAAAAAACATTACTTAATTTCATTTTGACTCGTTGCAGCCATTACAGGCAGAATTTGGGTCATCAAATAATAAGATGAATATTTGTTACGTACATTGTATCGTATGAAGTATGCAATGTACATGTATGTACATAAAACAAAACATGGACGTGTACATGTAAATGTTAAGGAATAAATTAAAATTGGCAAGCAAAAAATAACCAAGCTGACAACTATTGAAAAGAGATATAAAAATCAAGCAACAAACGCTTGTGGACTCAAGATCTCACAAGGTCAAAAGGACTTCCAGCCTGACCCCAACCACAGAGCAAGAAAGTGAACAGCAGTATTCCATGTACATGTACCTGTATGTACTATGGCATGTCTTATACTGCACTTACATGTACATGTATACTGGTGTAATGTAACTAAAGCAGGAGATGTATGTCCATGTAATTAACTAATTTTGAAGCTGTTTTGTCTATAGTGCGGTTTATTTTTGGAAATGTCAAGGCTCACACAGTGCCTTTTATTATTCTTACATATTTGGTAACTAAAAACTCAGGGATGAAGTGGAGCTCTGCCATAACCAGCCATTGCATGCTAACACAATGTACCAGTGTATTTACAAGATTCCGAACGATTTCGATTGCCTGGTTTTTCAAGTACATGTATGTACCCGTACATGTATGTAGGTAAAGACAGCTGGGCTGAAATTTCTAGTGGGTGTGGAACGCATACATTTCATTGGACATATTCTCACCTCAAGTACCGGTAGCCAGAAGTGTGGACTTGTTGTGGGGTAGGCCTGTACTATTTTGTTAATGATTTTAGTGGTGGGAGGGATGAAGAGGAAAAACAAGCAAAATGCAAAGTCAACCACACACAGCGCCCTGTTACATGATCCAGTTTCAAAGACATGTTGAATGTAATAACAAAGAGTTATGTCCTGGCTGAGAAGTACGTGAACATGTAATATTCAAAGACAAAACAATTCGCTGTGCACTGTAGTAGTGTAGGCAGTAATAGTAGCATACATGTGTAGATTACAAACCATCAAAACTGATGAAAACAATGACGGAAATTCAAACTAGTTCCAGTCCAGGAATTCTCCAAAAGATTAAAACCGAAACAGGCCAGATGTAAAATGTTAAAAACAGTTACAAGTGTCAAAAACACAGCTGAAATTGGTTAAAACGCAGAGCTTGTGGTGAACACGGCTGCACCCAGCAGTGAATGTAGAATGTACATTGACATGTACATGTATGTATTTTTGACTGAAAAAAAAAAAAAAACATACCAAATGAGAAATCAAAGATTTTAAAGATTTATTAAAGATTCAAACAGGGTGATGCTTGATTTAGGCAGACATTTGTTTTACATTTTTCAGCAAAGATTCCAAAGGAGGAGAAGCATGATACAAAACAGTTACACAAAACTAGAATTACTGAAAACCTGACGAGTGCACTGTACATGCAGGCTAGCATATATTTTTCTAAGAAAAAAAAGGTGTCCAAAACGGGCCATACAGGTACCAAGATCGTCCCTTGAATAAATTTTGAATGGTGGACCTACCGGACAGCACAGTACATGTACATGTAGGTTTGCGTGACTCATTGTCAGAATTTCATAGAATTGATTCTAAAATTTCTGAAAGGGGGGGCGGGGAGTACAATTCATATTTTCAGGGAGTTGACTTCAGTATTATCATAATTGAATTCCAAGTCAGTGCAGAAACAAATTCAAGGTGTTAACATATGTATGTACATACATGTACTGTATGTATGAGGATAGATCACACCTTGAATTGACCTCACATTACTAAAAGTGTCTCCTTTTTGTGCAGTGTACACAGTGCATTCCATTAGTGATGTTTTCCCCATGCTTTTTTGCTGGGGACATCTTGCCATCAATCCCAAACGGAGTTCTTACTCCTGGACGGATGCCGGTATCGATTCCAAAGATGCTGGCATTGCCAAGGCAATAGATGGAAACCAGTGAAGGGAATCGGGAGCTGCACGGCATCAAGGTTCATTTGCTGTGACGGGAGCTCCAGCTTCAAGCGGTGAAAGCGCAGCAGAAATTAGCACCTCGGGCTGAGCCTGGATGATCTCTAGTCATTCAGAAAATGCCTTTTCCATGCTCACATTAATCCACATGCCATGCACTGTATTAGAAAGGCTGTATCGGTCGTTGATTTGTACAGGTACAGGTACATGTACCTTGGAATATCAGTCCATTTTCGTAACTGTTTTGACTTCCTTTCACTGTGTGCTGTGTCAGTGATGGAGGAAGGTTTTTTGTTTTTTCCTGATCGAATTCTGGCATAAGGGTTCATCTGTGACAGTGACAGATCTATTAAAGAAGATTTTTGAGAGTTCTGTACTCTGCAAGTCTGTACATACTGTGCATTTTCCCATCCCCCGAAAAGTTGAATTTACCAAATTCCAAGCAGTGTTATACATGAATGCTGCGTCTGCACTGGTACCTACAAGTACACCCACGGTGCTTATAATAATTGCATTCAGAATGACAGGAGCTGCAGCGCAAGGTCCCCTAAATGTACTCACAAATTTCCCTGGGATCGTGTACATTATTGGACTGTGGAAATCCACACCCTACGTGTACACATACATGTACGTACATGTACACCTGTGTGCAGCACTGTGCATGCGATAAATTACTGCTGAGCAGCGGTAAGATCGCACATACTGTACCAGTAAGTACATGCACATGTATACCTTGCATGTACACTTGTCTGCAATAGTTGTATAGATCCATGCTTGTACGGGGCATCACTTAGCATCTGTCATTTGTAGCAAATGTGAGAAGGTTGAAATGTCAACATGTTAAATTTGTATTTTTTTCCCAGAAGTGACAGTACTTTCTTTTCATTTTCAGAAAATTTCTGATATTACATTTGTATGTACATGTATGTACAGTACATGTACATGGAGGGCTATAATTACGTGCATACAGGTGCACATGTACCGGTACAATGTAAACATGCACACGTAGAGCAGCTGTGCTGCCTATTATGTCCTATACATGTACTGCGTAAATGTGTTCGTACAAGGTCCTGGGTACAGGACATACGTACACATGAGCAACGCAGCTGTAGCACACTGCACAGGTGCATGTAATGTCTGTTTTTCCCCCCAAACTTGCATGTAGTAGCCACTACCTATTGCAAAGTTTGAAGGTGGTCCTTTAAGTACAATGTACACATATACGTGTACCTGTAATGTTCGAACTGTACATGTTACTGGTACATGTATCTCATTAACCTAAAAAAATATCCTCATTGGACTTCATTTAGTTTGATGCCATCCAGTAGGCTGTTCTTTATGCAGTGCATGCCATGTATGGAACATCTTTTTCTTGTACAAGAGGGTAACTCAAAGTAAAGTATGTTCATAACACACGACTTCAACCACAGCTCTCTGCAACCTGTGGAGGAAGTGTGTTGAATTTGGGATTTCGTGTGGAAATACTGTAAGAATTGCGAGATCTTGTTCCTGGCAAGTTTTCAGTTGAAGAATGTGCCAGTACTTGTAAATTATCACAAATCATTGGAAATCACTTCTCTAAGCATAATTTCTGAATGGAATTCTAGATTGATGCATTCTCATTCAGTGCTCAGCTTGTACATGTACATGTACCGGTACCATGGTTTGATAAACTGACCTTGGGTCCCTACATGTACATTGCACATGCGCTTATCGAGCTTGCATTGCAAGTCCAAATTCACCAGTTTGCCGCCCGAGGATGCATAAACATGATTTGGCAGTGTATATTCGCAGGGGCCGGTGACAGGTTCAGTCGTCAAGCTTTCCCCCTGAGTCTACCGCATTGGAAGTGACATACGTTTCATCGGTTTTGTTCACGCACAATGTCTAGTTCTTGAGGTCCTCAGACTGAAATGGACCGTTATTGAACTTGGCTGCTCTACTGTTTTCCATCATCGTGGCAAATTTCTCTCTCTGGTCCGGCCTCGGACTGTCACAGAATGAACTCATGCGAATTTTTTCTCAGATAAGGTGATTTTTTTTTAATGCAGTGCAGTTTGTCAAAAAAACAGTGTACGTGTGCAGAATCTTCTGTTCATGTGTCAGAGTTTCTTCATATTGAACCTCCTTGCACATTTGTACAGTGTACCTAAAAATCTAAAGTTACTGTAAAACATGTTTTATAAAATTGGCTAGATGTAGCTTGAGCGTCCATATTTGTGATGTTTACCTGTTCCAAATAAAATGTATCTTCCAGTCAAAGTAATCGCACTCACAAGTGGTTCGTCTCATTTATTTGCATTGCAATGTTTAATGAAATTATTACAGGAGGCCAGTGACCTGTGGAAAAAATGCATCCTTACCAATGGGTCGTCTCTGCATTGTTGACACTGTCAAAACTAAAAACTGCTTAACAGCCAACTTAGTTCATCCCTGGTTCATCCACCTCCCCGTCTCTCCCCTCCCCCCATCTTGTACCCTTTCTGCTTCTCCTCCCTCCCCCCTTCCCTGTCCAGGCCAGTTCAACAACAGGATGCTTGTGTGAATTCCATTTTGTACCTGGGCCGGCTTGACCTGATCCAATATGGTTCGGTCGTGTTGGTGCATTCCCCACAGCACAAATGCGAGTAGCTGATGTGCGACTGCCACTTCATATTTAATTGCGCTCCGGTTATGAGTGCGGAGCTCTGGCGGGTGTTGGAGGCGGCGACAGTTAGTACTTGAGGTCTACTGGGGATGCATTTTTAATAACACTCAGCAACAGTGCCCGTGATTTACGATGTCTCCCTTTCATGCTAGCATTGTGTCACATTATTATCAGTAATACATGCACATTGTACATGTATGTACCGGGAGAATGGTTCCATAAAGCTAAGCAAGAGTTACATTTACCTGTACATGTGCATGTAATAGGCTTCAACATTGCATACATGCTGTAAGTAGTACCACCAATGCCTACATGTTTTGTGTACATTGCAGTTGAGACCAGTGTGATATTTCTAATGTACATTGTACATGTGTAGAAGTTTCTAAACGTACATGTAATATGTCAAATGTAATGATCGATACCGTACAATGTATGTGATCTTTTTCTTACCAGTAGGCTGTCTTATTTAGAGAGCTGTTTTTGCACAGTATGAACCATACCATGTAACATTACCCTCTTTTGAGAAACACATGCAAAAAGGCATGTGTGCCCCAATTTATTTGAACTGACTCTTTTGTAGCAACGATTATTAACTTTGTGACAATTTGTCAAAAATTTATTGTACATTTGTTCCCAAGCATGTACATGTACTAGTACACTGTGTACATGTAAGTACTGTACATCTTCAGTGTGTACGTGTGCATAACTACCGATTTCTTTTCAGTTTACATTTTAGTTAATTGTTGAGTGGTGAAACAAAAGTTTTTCCCATCATTACTCTCTCATGTCAACCTCCAATCAATTTACTACCCGTATTTGCCAATATATTTTTGGGTTTTTGTAAATTAATAATGAGTGATAAGACCTCACATGCATCTTGTGGGCAATTTAATCACATTCACTGTAATTCAATGTGACTAGCCCAGCTGAAATACACTGTCATTTTACTGGTTTGCATTAAGATGTCGAATGCCACACACATGGAGCCACATTTCCAGTGTTGCACGACAAGTGTTCTGTGCTTAAGACATGATTCATAAATACCTCAGACAATTTTTTCTATTCAACAATGCACAATGTGATTGTGTATTAACATTGAATAATGCCTGCTGAGATTTGAAAGTGCTCGCTGTATGAAAAATGCTCTGGCACCCAAATACAAGACAGTTTAATCCATCCCTATTGATCAAGAGTCTATGTGCGCCGTAGCACTCAGCACTCAGAACTGTCCACACACACGCCAAGGCCATATAAGGAGATTCTTCTGGACTTCTTGCACAAGGAATATACCATGAAATGGATGGGGGTGTTGGGAAAATTGAAACAAATTAACAAAGTCCTTGGAAATTTATTGTACATGGACTTCTTTTGACTCTGACTAACGCACTATTAAAATGTTATTTATGAATGGGAATGAACATGTGCTTAGTCGGTCTTAAACGTTAAGACTGGCTCAAGAGAATGAATGCTGTTAAGCAAGCCACATCCATTCTCCTGAGCCGGTTTTAAATGCATATTTAAACCCCCCCCCAAATATTTATTTCATATATTTATAAGCTTCTAAGGGTAAATGACCATTGTACTTGTATACTCATTTCTAACCAATGTACATGTAAGGTTGGAAAGCAGTTTAGGAGCAATTTATCCTGTAACTTACTGTAATCTTGACTTGGCATTGAGGACTTAGCTTTGAAGTCTAGACATACATACATGTACCAGTCTTATGGCACGTTAGGTCAGCATTGAAAAAAAAACAGTTTGATTATGAGTGCGCTAAACCTGCAATTTTGTTCTGCCCAAAATGGGAGTCTTAGTATTTGGTAGAAATTTAAAAAATGGTTTCCCTAAATGCAACATTTGAGTAAATCGGAAAAAAAGCATGTATTGTAGATTGATACTGGTCTCTTGTTAAAAGTATCTGTACATGGACTGTACTTGAATAACCAGTTATTCTTTCATTGCTGATCTTGGACACTTTAGCAGTATGTTATTATTAATTTAATCGTACGTGTACATGTGTATGTAAACGCAAGCTGACTTTTTTTCCCCAAGAATATTGATTTTGCAAACCCTACCATATTTTATAATGTTCGTAGTCCAATCAGTAAAAATGTTGGCTTTACATACTGCATGTACAGTATGCACTTGTAAAACTCTTTTTTAAAACTTGGCATCCCTGGAAATCCGAAGGAAAATAATTAATGGGCCTGTATACATTAATGAGTTCACTTGTTATGCTTTTACTCATGAGGTTTTCGTTCTTGTTACTCACAGGTGGAGGCGGGAAGAGGAAAGGACGTAGCAAGAAGTGGAAGCAATTACTCAAATTCCCTCATATTTCAATGTGCCAAGAACTCAGGGAAACTATAGGTATGGTATGTGTACCCCAAGGGATTTGGTAGTGTGTGGGAGGGTGTAGAGATGTGACAGGTGGACAGTTGTACAAGAAATGGAGATACATATAGACAAGATTAACTCGGGATGTAGGGTTATTTGGTCTTATTGCTCACGATGATTGCAAAACATTCCAATGGATTATAAGGTTTGAAGCATTTTTAACCAAGTTCAGGCAACCAAGTTGTTTGGGTCATCATACAGGGTCGAGTTGAAGTCATCGCATGTGTAGGACATTTACCAGTATGTACATGGACATACATGCAGAGTAGAGTGTTTGAATGACTCAGACGTGATGGGTGTGTGCACATTCATTCAATCTGTTGTGGATGCTCTGTTTCGAACGGTGTATCTGCCCAAGGGATGTTGTTGCTGGGTGACAAAGCGCCCTCCTGTGTTCATGCAGGGAACCTGCATGTATAATCCATGAAGTTTTACACATGGATTTGCTGTGCGGCAGATCAAACACTGCATACATTGTATGCTATACCTGTACATGCATGTACATGATTACATGTACAGTTCATGGTTGATATTGATTGCCAGTTTATTTGCACCTGCCGTTTTACCGGCCGGTAATTGCAGTGGACTCTGCAGTTGTTAGAATTTTGAATAATTTGTGTGTTCATTGACAAGTGCCTTTGTTACAATCTGGTATGAGATCCTTAGTTTGTCAGTTTTCATCTTACCTTTTCAATTACATTTAATTCTCTAATTTTTGGAAATAATGAAACAAGAAGTACATGTAGAATTTTGATTTCATGCATGTCCTCACTTAAATACAGTTGTAGACAAGCAGTTAAGAAAATTGATGAGTAATTAACTTAAGTTCTTGTTTTCCGGTCCAGTGAAATCTACATGTACATGTACCGATACATTTACATGTACAAGCATCTTCCACGATTATAACTGTAGAGGATAGATTTAAAATTCATGGTTTTTCCAATTTAAATAAATTTGTTTGAAAAATATGCTATTCAGAGCAATGTACATGTAGAAAGCTTTAAAATGAAATTTCATATGATACCAGTATGTGGTCATACAGTTAACTGAGCCATGGTATTTTGGTACCCGGTACATGTAAGTGTACTATGCATTGTACACTGTACATGTACGGTACCTGTGCATTTGTAGTTTCCAACCGGCTGAGATATACAACATACACAGTGTATGTAGGTCAGTTTGCCATTTTGTACATGTACTTCATGCATATGTGTTACACTGTATCATTCTTTAACCCTAACCCTCCTGAATCCTTCACCTGATGGAGGATTGAGGAGGGTTAGGGTTAACATTGCTACGAACATGTATCAGCAACAACTGGCAAATGGTACATGTACACCACTGGTGAACTGACGTCATGCAAGTGTAATGTGTGTAGTGACGTCATGCAGCAGGGCAGCTATTCAGGAGATGTCACAGAGAGACCTTTAGACCCCCTTCCCCTCCCAGTCCATTCTTTTAATGTTCCCATTGCCCCAATAACGTGACCTCTGGTGTGTACAGTGGGACTGAATGGAAGCCCTCACGCTATGCCAGCTATGCTGACTGCTGCTGAGAATTTTGAACTCGTGGGTCAGCTTGACTGTGCAGCCACAGTGACGGGAGGATGCGCAACTGACATTTGTGTGTAATTAGGGAACACCAGAGTACTACAGGGATTATTGGGATGGATGGAAAGCTGATATAACATCGACCTACATTTGTAGATTTTCCGTTGGGCCGAAACTTTTAAACAAGTCTCATGCTGTTATTTGTCATATATTGAGATCATTCCAGTGAGTTTGTTTGGATTGCAAACAGTGCAGTGCTTCTTCACATTCATTTGGTACATGTTCATGTACCCGGTACGTGTACATGTACATTAACGTCATTTGGTGAGAGTGTACCGTACATACATGTGTACAGTATGTAAGTGCACCAAGACAGGTTGATGTCCTGGTTCTTTCCTCACCTTCCACCTGTGTGGTCTCGGATTCGAATCCACATGTGGATTGGGTTTTCAGCCCCTACTTGACTCCGTGGGTTTTACCCAGAATATTCCTCTGGGGTTTTCCTCCCACCTCTAAAACTGTAACTGCTTCTCATTATCTCCTCTCTACAGGTTTTTTCAGGCTTGCAAGCTACAGTGCCTGGGGCACTTCTGAGGAATCCTTGGTGTCATTTTCAGAAATTATCAATGATAATGATAAAGACTGAATATTCCACCCACTTTAATGTGTTTTCACATGCTATTATGTACATAGCGGTATAGGTGAGGCCACATAATAACAACAAAGACCTTATAAATGGAAATTGTTGCTGTAAGAGAAAAGCAGTTAAAAAATAAGGGAGACGTGTACATTGAGTGGACACACGTTTACTGTTTCATTTTTAATTGTGATATACACTGTATACATTTTATTTTTAAACCTCAGTTTCAAGATTTTAGGGTTGTAATGTAAGTGAACAAAATACATGTACATGTAGGAAAGGATGCCACTCAAAAATACATTTTACACATTTTCTGGCACGTGTACAAATGTTGTACATGATGCATCATTTGAGGAAGTACTATATCATACATGTACATACATGCACATGTACATGTACCGTACATGGGCAGTTCACCCACACGAGCACTTCCGTTGCCAAAACTTGAGCTCTCGTTCATTTACACACGCGACGCACTCTTTGCTGTACAATTCCTGTGACGGGCGCTACTTCCGCTCCACACACAGCGGTTGGCAAGCACTTTCAGGAAACTTCGCAAACTCACGCTTTTAGGTCGGTGACTTTCAGTCGAAAATCGCTAGGTTTCTATAGGACCAATCCCTTAGAATACGTCATCATTGGAGAGAAGGAGACCTTCGGTTTATATCGGCTTTAGCGCCTGACAATCGACTGATGCTGTCAACACCATCGAGCCAATAACATTTTTCAAATCGTCATCAATTGGATTTTGAACTGACAAATCAGAAAGCACTCTAGTGTGTATAATAAGTATCACCTACAGATTTATGATTCTAAATATGAATGTAATTTGATTTGAGGTTTTTCAGCAAAATGCCGTTCTTTATGGGGTAGTTTTGGGTCCGAGCATTAAAAAGCTTTGCACTTCCCAACCTATACGTGTGCACATGCACAAAGCTCGGCCCGGCTGGTGTGTACACATGTACACGTGTACTGTACTGTACATATACGGTACATGTACATATTTAATACTAAAGCTTTAATACTAGATATTCATCAAGGCTGATACCATGGAATATGGATAAAAAAAAAAATCTTCATTCATGCAGTCATCTCAATGATGCCAAAACAGTAATAAAGAAAATAGGAGATGACCTTTGACCTCTTGGCTAAATTTTGCCCTCATTTTATGACATATAATTGCCTGTAACTCCTCAATGCAATGTCGTATTTGAAAAATTCCAAAAGGATTCTTTTGATGAGGTCCTGCTCTATCATATACTGTACATGTACATGTAGTGTATTTTGTAAGTGTATTTTCTTTCCTTTAAAAAATCACCTGAACTGCCTGCCTGCCTGCATGTACATACTGGGTACATGTACATGTACATACTGGGTACATGTAGACCCATGCTTGTTCATACCGGTAGCTGTAGGGACAGCGGATTTCAGTCACATGATATTTGAAGGTCAAAAATGCATGTGCCTTCGAAGTCTCTTACCGTTAACATTCTGGAGTACACGAACTTGCCAATAGAAATGCACAGAATTGAAAATGCACGTGCCTACATGGATGCATGTACGTGTACACTTCCTGACATACTTTTGCCTGTCATGTTACATGTACGTTACGTGAAAAACCTGGGGTATGTGTTCCACAGTCTCATCACACCGATTTTGAGGACAAGAATGTTGGGACAGAGAAAATGTCCCCATAACTCAGTTCTGATCTGCCTAGATAAACTTCCCATCTTGGGGTCCCTGCCTGGGCACATGTACATGTACAGGTGCTATGTCAGATAAAAGGGACTGCAAAGTGTTGACCATGTTTTTTCCTACACAGACAAATGAAATTATCCCCTTATTAAACACTCTGGAGGCCTTCCTGTATACATGTACACAATGTGAGTTATAGTAAAAGTCACAGTGTGCATAAAACGAAGTGTACATGTAGAAGTACCCTATTGGTGCAAGTTGCACCTGAGATTGACAGTGCTTAGTCAATTACTGAGATCATACTGTAGTGTACCTGTACATTTTTGATGTGGTGGCCTTGCATTTTGCCTGGTTGGCGATTTCTGTAATAAAGGGCAGCAGGCTACACTGACAAATTTGTTCGAAGAACCCGAGCTTGAGAACAATTAATGGAGTGTAAGGTTTCATTTCCCCATTGCATGGAGCCTTTGAAGAATGCAGTATTATGTAAAATGTTCAGAAGAGTATTCTGGCAAACTGCAGTTGTGTACTGTACATTTGTACTGAAACCTCATTTGTCCAATGATATTGGATGACACTTGGCACATTCATGACAGTTAAGCTGATGTTGACCAAGGACAGAAGAAAAGCCAATGATGTCAAAGCACTTTTTGTGTCTGCCACTGCACCCATACTTGCCCTACTGTAGTTATTGCAACATTTGGAAGAATGTCAATCTACAGTCATAAACATACATGAATGTACATACATACATGTACCATATGTACCGACATGTTGATTCACATGTGTACATGTACATGTGTTGCAATCATTGCCTACTTGTACAACACATTGTCAACATTGTACCGTACATACCGGTATATTTGCAGACGTGCATGTGTACATGTGTACAGTGTACATGTACTGCTACCGGTATCATTAACGCTGATTAAATACCCCCCTGTACATACATGTACATTTATCTTAGCAAATCTGTGTTATTTGCTTCCAGTTTACTGTTTTTCACGTAGAGTATATGCGTACTGTACACTATGACATGTACTGGTATGTACATATATACATGTACATGTGCAACATACATGTACTGTACATACATGTACATGTACCAGTAAGTTTCATAATATAGGAGTACCGGTATGAAGCAATCTTTGGGTGGGAAAGGATTGAGTTTACTTGTATTTTGTTTACACCAGCAATTATTAATAAATGGATAGTGTGCTTTGTTTAAAAAAAAAAGTGAGAATGATTGATTGAGATAATCGCACCAAAAAAAAAAAAAATTGAACCTAGTGGGCCAATACAATGTACTTACATTGTACACACCGGCACCTACATGTACATGTACATGTTTATGCACCAGTATATGGGCGCAAGTACGCAATTGGTTTGGGTTGATCTAACATGGATGCAGGTTACAGGATAGAAGATGTACATGTAAGGTCCAATGTGCGGGTACCAGTACAGTTTTATGTACATTTGTTTGCGTCCCATTTGCTCAACTCCAGAGGGACTTGTCACCATACCCGTAGGCATTGTATAAAGAACACATTCTTGACGTCTGCCAGTAGATGTTGTACATGTACATGTCCAGTATGTACGGGCACCATGGATATATACGAGCACTGGTACATGTGCATGTATGTTTGCAATGTGGGTCGTGGGCGGTGTTGGAAATGTGCTTTGTAAATTGTACAAACATGTACATACTGAAGTCATTTGTGCTGCCGGTATGAGCGTGACACGTACATGTACTGTACCTAGATTTATGTGACTGTTCTAGTGCGCATGTACATTACCGGTAGTTCTTTACTGGTACATGTATTCCAATTTCCAGTGAGCATGTTTGGTCACTTTAAATAGATTAAGTGTTTTGAGAAGTTCTGTGTTTTTTTTGGTGAGAGTACCGGTACATGTAGGTTTGTTTGAAACAGTATTACATGTACATGTATACTACCCAAAGAAAAAAATTCTTTCAAGTTACCAGCGGCACAGTGTACATGTAAACATTTCAAAATTTACTCTTGTACATGTATACATGTACCATAAGCAGACTCCTCTAGTATTGAATCCCTAAGCAATTTTCCTAGGAACTGATCATCCTGAATTTTCATATACTGGTAGCTGTGGTGCACAGTTCTTAGTATTGGTACCTGGTTCATACATGGACAGGTTTAGTTGCATGTTTGAGATGCACATATACAGTGTACTGGTACATGTACACGTATACCGGTATGTACACGTACATGTATCGGTACATGTACTACGGTAGTGCAGACCTGTACATGTGCACCAGTCAGTTTGCATGCCCCTGCCTTTGGAAAAATAATATTCATATTAGCCAAGGCAGAGGTTTGTCAGGATTTTTCCTGATTTTAGGATTTTTTATCAGGATTCACCCCAATATTACATACTGTACCGTACTTGGCACATGCACTGTATATGTGAGTCTTCATTCTTCTGCCAGTTGCTTGATTTGAGTGTACATGTACTGGTAGGTGTAAAACACATTCAAGTGCATGTTTGCATGTGTGGTATGTATGTGCATGTACATACATGTACATACCGGTACATGTACATGTACATGTATGTATGCTGCTACATTGTTTTGTAAGAATCTTGACTGAACAATGCAAGCATTACAATTTCATTTTTTTCTCCTTCAACACAGGACTGTGCTGGCGATGTACGGGTACATCATAATTTTGATGTTCATTCAGCCAAATAAATTGGCAGCCGTGCACATCCATCATTTGATTGCTTCAGTCGTTTGTGTTCACCCAGGCAAAGCACCAGGTCTTACTGATTGCTCGTCCATTAGTGATTGCATTTTTTTTTTCATTTCTTCTGAGAGCAACCAAGATATTTGCATCTGTAGAAATTGAACTAGATGAAACCCCAAACATTTAATGCCATGAAATTCAGTACACATTCCTTCTGTCAAGTCTAGTAAACAAACATATGCGTGCATATTATATCACAGTCGCCAGTTTTTTGTTGAAAGCCTGATTTCAAGCTTTTTCATTTTAAAATTTTTGGTAACATTCAGACCTGTTCATAAAAAAAATTGAATTTTGAATTGAATTTTATTTTGGTCTTGTTAGTGTGCATTCCCTGACCACACAGTCTGTCAATCTAGTAGGTTTTTGTCAGTGCCATTTTGCTGAATATCGCTGGCAAAACCCTTCCAAAAAGTTGAAAGCTCTAAATGAACCTTTTTAAAGTAACACGCATGCATGTGTAAGGTTATGTCAAAATAGGTACTTGTGTCCTTCTTAAATTAGAGACTGGCATCTGCAAATGTTACATGTACAGGTACATGTATATAAAGTACAGTGCCGGTACACTGCAATTGAAACTTCAACATGCGAAAATGACTGGGAAAAATTGTGAAAAGAAAATTTCCCGTTAACATTCACAGGCAAATTTCCCACTTGCGGAAAAAAGATGTGAAATTCTTCCCACTCCTATAAAGTTTTCCCGCTTGTGAAAAAAAAACTGAAAAAATTTTCCCACAGTTTATGTAAAAAGTTGTGAAAATTTTGCTCAATGGTGTAAAAAGATGTGAAAAGTTTCCCCCATTGAAATTTGTTGTGAATTTCCTTTTTCGCAAAGGGGAAGAAAGTGTGGCAATTTTTCCTTTATTATGACCGAGCAGTAAAGTGTTCCAAAAATCAGATTACTGGTACAGTTTACAGGTATTGTTTATAATAAAATGAATGCCAGATTGTGTCAATCAGAATGTCAAACCTCTAAAAGGGACAAGTTTAGGAAAATCTGTAAATGGATTTGAACTTTTTTCATTAAAATGTTCAAACGCCACCACAAAAATTCAACATTTCAACGGTTTTCCAAGATGTCGTTGGAATCTTGGTATTTAAGATATACGTCGTGCTGCCCGTTTCAAAAAGGTCAGGACTCCGCACTCTTTGCTGTAAATGCAGTGTCATAAAGCGGCTAAATGGCTTAGCATTGTCATTCTGCCACTTGTCCACTATCATGATTTATTCGTCATGTGGGGATTTGCAAAATACTAAATCCTCCTAATAGAATGCATTTGATTTTTGTGGGTCGCTTTCAGGTCCACATCTACACATGTATTGAACTGGTTGTGTGAACTGATTTTTGCAATGGCACTGGCATGTGACAACATATACATGTACATGTATTAGTTGGAAAGATGATTCCATCTATATATCCACTCTAAGGAAAAAAGATATTTCTTTATCAATGTACATGGTTTTTACAGCTCTTCAATTTGTGTTATTTGAGAATTGTTTTAAAAACAAATTACACATGTACATGTGTATTATGTTCAAAAGTTTGGTTCATTTACAGTACATGTGTACACACATGTATGTGATATCAGTGAATTGCTCAATTGTGGGAGGGAGTTACCGTCCCGTACCTTTATACTGTATGTACTGATATGACATTACTTGACAAACCATTAGTTCAGAAAAAAAATCATTCTTTCATGACTAACGGTATAAACCAACCAGAAATGCATGTTTTTTAAGGTACATGTACTTGTTACCCAGGGGACCTCAGGTGAGTTAAGCCCTTTTCACACGACGACAAAAAAATCGCAAGGCTTGAGACACAATATCGGAGCGGGGATTGTTTACTTTACAAACCGCGATCGTGTCCTTTCACACGGCATCGTGTAACATTTCGCAAGCATTTCTTGAGACGCGAACGCTTATTCCGCGGGTTGCCAGTGAACTCCACACTTACTGAGGGCAAATACCGCTAGTACCAGCGCCAAAGTGAGGTTAAAGGTTGGAGACCATTGATGAAAAATGGCTGACGCCACATCAGCAGAGTCAAACTTGCAGACGAAAAATGTTCTTCCGAAACCGATGTTTCAGGGAGTACCAAGAAGCTGGGACTATGATGAGACTCTCAGCCTTATAACTGCCATGGAAAACGTTGCGATTAAGGCAAAAATGGATGGCATGGTCCACAATAGCCACGTGTGGCAGGAAGTCGTGGGAGGTATTCCCGATTGCACCGGCGAGCAGTGCCACGATCGCTGGACATACCTGAAACGAAGTTAAAGGGCGTGTGCGTGCCGTGGGGTTGGAGGTCACTATGCATTCGCATTGCGTAGGTTATCACAGGGGACGTTGTACAATAAACAGTGCGTCCATTCACAAATTCGTTTCTCATGGGTTGCTTGAGAAATCTTCCGCTACCGGAAGATTTTGTCGTTGGTCCGGACCTCCTCCAAAATATCTCAAGGATTCACCAGGAATGCTTGTCACTCTCGAAGCATTGGTGACCTTTCACACGATGGCACTTTTGTAAGATTTCTCAAGCATGAGAAAATTTCTCAAACCTTTCGAGTTTCTGTTGTGTGAAAAGGGCTTTAGTGTACCTGT
Source organism: Acanthaster planci (assembly GCF_001949145.1). The sequence goes on along the minus strand of NW_019091576.1, from coordinate 159,185 downwards.
AGCAGTATGTGTCCCCACAACCACAGTACAAGTGGTTGTGTACTGCACGTATGTGTGAATCTTACATGTACTGTAATATACCTCTACATGTACAGTACCTGTTCAACTTGGAAAATGTAATCACGGAATAAAATTTCCTAGAGCCTTGTTTTTTTCTCCCTTGGAACTGTGGACTTGTGCATCTACATAAAATGCATAATTTTTACAACCGTGTGAAGTTGCTGGTACAGGGCTTCAAGCTGCTTTACTAGTAGGCCCTGTACATGTATGCATGTACATGTAGTACATGTACTGTGTAGCAGTTCTGTACTGGTTCATGAGGGTGTAAATGTACTGTTATGATCTAGAAGTTGCCCTCAAACCTGTCATCAAAATTTGTGATGGCCCTTCAGCTGGGAGCATTTTGGTGGTCGTAATTGGGAATTGCTTTGGTTGCAAGGGTATTGGTTGTGATTTTTACGGAGTTCATTGTTTTTATCTGAGCAGCTTATTGCCATTGATTGAGTTGGGTCTGTTTGTGGTGATTGACATCTGAGACAACTTCTGTTTCCAGAATGCCACTAGACTTGACTCAAGTCGGCATTGTCTGTGATGTTGTCTGCATTTGTGCTTTGGATTCTGAGGCTGTGTAGCATTACTTGCTTCTCGCTCTCTTGTGTCCCCTTAGTTGAGAAATCCAGACTTGACGATTCCGCCAAATGTTTGTTTACAGCGGATGAGTTCATCTACCAAAACAGGTAGCAGCCAATCAAGTTGCCAGACTTTTTTTAAAAATATCGTTCATACTTCCATTATAATGAACGAGTCTATAAGTCTGACTACTTTGACTAGTCTGCTGTTGGAAATTCCGTATAGTATACACTATGCAAGATTATGTCATTCATATGCAAAAACAACTACATATCACCAAGGGGTGGGGGGTCTGATTGGCTTATCCCTCAAGTCGGACTTCACACACTGTACAATCTTTGACGTTGATGCTGGATATCACAGAAAGGCGAGTAGCCGAGTGTGACGACTGTGTACTACGACTGACAGGGAAGAGCAATGTACCAGTAGTCCAGACTTGATTCTAAGTCTAAAACACCACTCACTTGGGAGACAGAATCTACTCTAGGACCTGGACGTGTCCTTGTCAATGTTTACAGGACAGGTGTTAGAGGACTATGCAAAGGTGTTTGGCAGTAGTGAAATTAGCCAGGCAAATTGCCTTGGCATGGTTTTCTATCTGTAGTGCCAGTCATACATGTACATGTAGACTATCAGCTACTGTACTATCAGCTTGGCCTCATTTATATTGTTCTCTAGGTTGTTGGATTGGCACACTTTTGTTATATTGCTTTCAGTTACAAAAATCAGTTATAAAAGTGATCAAAAATACACTGTTATACTGTATGTATACATGTACTTCATGTACATGTACATTTATGGGTTAGTAAGGTGAGGCTTACACACCAGCGAATGGTACAATGTACCTACATGTATGTGTACATGTAATGAAGTATTCTGTGCATAGGATTAGTACAAATTTTTCGTATCAACACTTGAAACACAGCAATATCATTGGCAGAGGAAGCTGCGGTCAAGCCGCAGCTGATATACATGTACATGTATGTACCAGAACATGTTTGTGCATGTACATGTTTGTATATGTACCAAATGCTGTACATGTACCGTACATGTGTTGTACATGTACCAAGTTACGGTATGAATTTTTGAAGAATTTTGAAAACGGAAAATCTGGAAACTCTCCCGGGAACTCGTTGCACATGTACCGTGAGTAATACCACATGGTATATACATGTGTCCTGTAGTTGTTTGCCTGGATATGAACAAAGGGGTGCACTGAACCAATTCAAGCTCCATTGAAAATAGTGAAAAATCAACCAAGTTTGGAGCCCCATGGCAGGCAACTGAAGTCCCCGAGGCCTCTCAAACAAAAAATAATGTGTTTTTTTGGTCATTTAGATTTCATTTGGTTTTCAATTTTTGTAGGTTAACCAATGAGTTTTTTACCAAACTCACCGCCCAAAAAGTGAATGTTCCTAAGTCTTCTCAGCAGCCATTTTTCAATTGACATCCCTCACTTTCTCAGGCTCTTCTGACAAAATTTCAATCCCATTTTTGTCTGCTTTGGCCCCAGATGGGTGCCTCTGAATCTACAGAGATGATTCTGGGCCATACTTACACAATCCCACAATTTCTTAGCCTACACGGACCCTTCTTTTCCAAAGAATCTGTAGGGTTACTTTTTAAGCGCCTCGGCCTGGGAGAGTTTTTCTTGAATTTAGGACACTGCACCCACAGACCCTCAATTCAACCGCGGTACATGTACCTTGGTGTACATGTACTGTAGTATGTGCATATACCAGTACATGAACAAGATGCTGAACTTACGTAGTACGGACGGTACAGTACCGGTACATACATTGTACATGTACTGTACGTGTACACACATACACCCACTCTTGTTAATCCCTGCCTTTGGCAATTTTGTTTTTTTTTCTGTCAGTGAGATTTATCCTTTCTACATGTACCTGTCCTCCAGACCCAAGGCTGATGCTGAATTGCCAGTGAAAATGGATGAATAAGGCGGGGCTTGCACATTCGGCAGAGAATCCCAGGGTATGAGTTGTCAAGGTTGTCAGCCTTGTGTAACTCAGTGAATTCTGCAGGGCCTGGGAAGTGCCAAACCTGTCAGTGGCCGTATTTGTTTTCAAAGATTTTTTAAAATAAATGATAAAATTCTTGAAAAGTTGGCATAAAACTTGCAATGTCTGATATCTTAATCAGTTTTCAAGAGGTTTCTTTCAAGAAAGATTACCGGTAATTAGAAAAGTCATGTACATATACATGCTTTAACATGTAGTCAGTGTTGCTCCTGGGTACATATTCATGCATGTGCAGGGGCCATGGAAACCGGCAGGTGTGTGCAAGATGGGCGACTTTACAGACAGTCTTTCTTTGCAATATCAAAACACAAGGCAGGGATCTAAAAACAGATTCATAAAGTATGTCAGCTGATAAATAGATGGCAGTAACCTTCATATGATACATGTTCATGCAAATGTATTAATTGTTTTCAACAATGCTTTTGTGAGCTAAAATTCTGACCTGGTAGTTTTGGATGTAGTGAAATGCCATTGCTACAGAATGGTTCCCAGTCAATCTACATGTACTGTAGTTCTGATTTAGCAGTGGGAACCAGTGGAACAACTGCATGTAGCGATAACAGGTAATTATTTTAAGCTACGTACATGCTTGACCAAGGAAAACTTGATTTCATTCTGCGATCAGACATCCATTGAGGACTACACTAAAGGTGAAATTTGGAAGGAGAGGAACATTTATCCATGTACATTGAACAAAATGCCAGAATTTTGGAGTTTATTTTCAACTTGTGAGTGTACACGTACATGCACGGAAACTTGGAAACTTTGCCCAGAAATTCTTGTGGGGACAAATTCATGTACATGTAAAGGCACCGGTACCGGTACATGCAACCTGTACATTGTACATGTACGAGTATACTGCCACGTTTGTGTAGGCTGGACCGGAGCTGGGAACTTGCACATCAATTACCTGAAAATTGCTATATAATGTACTGAATGCCTGCGATACCGGTACATTTTATGTGGACCACCATTGTGTTCGTTTATGTGTCCATGTACATGTATCTGCTTGCCTTAGCAAAATAAGAAACACTTGGCAAAGTCATGCGTTTTGTGGAACTTGCTTGCTTTTTGCAAGCCTGAGGAATTGGCTTGTTCTTTGCATACCTGATTTTGGAATGAAGTTTTACATGTACGTGTACTTACCTGTATTTAATTTGTACACATACAGGTACATTGTACATTTTCAAATTTCAGAAAACTTTACAATTTGCATCGCAGATATCGATATTTGTCCAAACCATACATATATGCACAGTGTACATGCAATGTACGGTACATGTACATATATGGGAAGGGTACCAAAAACACGCGTGTGTTTGACCAGAAAACCCCAACTCTGTTTTGTCTGGATTTGTCCTTAGTCATGGTTCTTAGATATGTTCCGATAACACGTAGATTGGCACCTCTATCGTTCCCTGTCCAATACATTATGGTATCACAACTTCTGCACAGCTAGAAGTGTACAGCACATATATGTAGATGTACAAGTATATTGCTCCTGCTATACAGACCGTGCATTGACGTCACTCCCACTGAAGCCCATGCAGCCGACACAGACCAGAGAATTTATGTGATCCTCTCATGCATGAAGGCGTCTAGCAGGCAAAGAAGGAAAGAACTGTCAGCAAAATTAAAATTGGCAGGGTTTGGAATTTCTGCATTTCCTGGTTCGGGGTTTTCTTTGTGACACAGTTTTACATACATGTATGCACGTGTACATATACTTGGTGTGAATTCAGTGAGGATAAATATAAGTGGTTGGATTTTGTACATGTACACGTACATATATTTCTATCAAAGTTAAATGTGTTATGCATGTATACTGGTACCATACCCCATACTTTATCTGGCCGGTATCTGCACCTACGGGTGCATACATGTACATGTACGTGTACATGATGGGTTTGTATACTGTACATGTACATGTATGTACACTGTATGTATACATATACTCACTTGTATCTTAAGCATGATGTGCAGGGGTACCGGTGTACAGTTTGTAACAGTGTGCTACCAGTGGCATGGGCACAAGAGAATTTGGTCGTGGTTTGCAGATAGCACACAGGGCCTTTATTATATTAGGAATGATTTCACTGTGCTGAGTCAGTTCTGGGCAGCACAAACAAAGTTGCCCAGCAGATGTCCAGCGTGCCTTTATCCATGTCATCCAGTTATATTGTTGTTATCGAACAGTCCTGAATTCATTAAATTACAGCCCCTTTGCTTTCATTTGTCATTGCAATAGGCGATTGCCATCTTGAATGGATGTGGTCTGGAGATCCCCCCCAAATATCAATAACAATGTAAACCTCTTCATTATGCTTGGTTGGGTATTACTGCTCATAATCATTCCATACATGTATGTACATGTATGTGATTTTCACAAACATTCACGGTACATGTACCGGTAGTTGTCAAATTTTGATTGGCTAATTTTGGTGGAAGATGAGCAGCACTTTATGATTCCCTAATGTGTTTAATATGACACATGCTACCTGTTTCAATTACCGGGTTATGTGTCATTTGTCATGTTTGTATGTGTCTTCTCCTACCCTGTTAAAACTATTTCTTTTTTCTCACCAGTGAAATTGGGAGGGGGAGGGGGTGATCAAATGGTCCCCCCCCAAAAAAAGTGAGGGGACTTACATCGTCCCCCATCTTCCCCAAGCTGAATAATTTACATGTATACCCCTTCCTATATAAAGCCCTTGTATTTGTTTTTTCATCAAAGGCAGTGACACTTTGGAAGACACTTCTGCCACCCTGTATGTCTTTGTGTAAAAAAGAGAAGGATACAGGCAGTGCTTCCCCATTACATGTTCATTTACATGTACCTGTATGTGTTGGTTGTTGGTTGGAATTCGCCCATGACATTTGATATGTACATATGTAGGCACAACATACATGTACATGTATGCACTGTACGTCTGTACTTGTGTGCTCCCGAGAGCCAAATGGTGTGCATGTGTCACTTGAAGTGTGCTTGTTCAGGCAGGCTAGTGAGTACCCTAGGCTGCATTGCATCTACATGTACCGGTACCGTACCTCACATCTTGAACAAAGCTCATGGGAGATCTACATTTTTCAGCCGGCCATCAGTGTACTCATAGCTAAGAAGACATGACATATTCAGCATCATCATTGGCATATTCTCCTGAAACCTGTGATTTTCCAGTGTGATCAAACAATGATCAATTTATATGTAGGTTTTTGTGCATACTGGTACATGTACATTTGTACCTGCCATTGTAAGACAAATTGGCTCTGCAGTGATCCATTCATGTTTGACAGAAAACTGTAAACGAATGTATACATGTAGCGGGGGTACATTGTGACACCCCTGATTTGTTAGTTTTGATTGTTAAGCTGGCTATGACCAGCCATGGTAAAATGAAGGACACATTTGTACTGGCAAGTTTTTTCATTTTAAAACTAAAGTGAAGGGTTTTGTATCCCTTTTTGTACTAGTACTGGTATGTCCTGACTACCATTGCCAAGATGTCTGATATTCAGTAATGCCATTTTGCAGTGATGGTCCAGTCCTAGCCAATATAATATAGGTCATGTCTACATTCATGTACACAGTAATCATGAAGCAAAGTCAGCAAATAATGTTTGTTTCTGCTCTTTTATAAAAATGAGCAAATCAGAAAAACACACAAAAAACAAACAAACACACACACAAACCAAAAATCTTTGATTTCAAACTTGGGACAGTGTGCCATGCAGTATATTAGAGAATATTTTAACAGGGCTAAGATTTGTCACGATTATTCCTGATGTCATTTTTATCAGGATTTTCCTGACTTCAGGTTTTTCAAACATTCTCTTCTAAAATCTGGAAAACCCTGAGTTTACCATTGATGTGTTTTTATGTATAACAGTTGATACAGAACACAAGAAATGAATGGGTACACGTATTTCACAGGAAGCCTTTAGGCAAACACACATGTACACCACTGTATACATCAAGTATAGTTTTCTACATGCAATAAAAACAAACCATTAGATTCTGTTCTGGCTTTGATGAGATACACACAACTGAACTAAATCCATTGTTTTTCTTTCTCTTTTTTTCTCCTCTCTGCAGATAGAAATTTTGATAGTATATGTGAAGAACAACCAATTGGACGCGCTCTTTTTAAATCCTTTTGTTCGACAAATGAAGACTACAACACAGCTGTCAATTTCTTGGATGCAGTTGTAAGTATGCACAGATGAAGACACAGTTATGGGGACAGTGGTTTTCTTTTAGAACCCCGATGCTGGGAATCAGACCCGGCATTGGTTTTTGTCCTTCCGTGTTGTTTGACATGCAAATTTGGAGCAGGTTACCATTCCACGAAAAAGTCTCATCATTCCTAAAAATGTGCAGCATGTGAAATGTTAGATGGATGAATGCAATGTCACCTGCAGGAACCACCTGCCATCTTGTAATTTCAAAGACCGTGTGACAAGAGCCGACAGGTCTAGGCTGCAGTCCCTGAAGTTATCACAAGCGACATTTGTTAGTGAATAAAAAGGGATTGTACTTCGTGTAATTTAATATGCTTTTGGCGGTAGTAAACACATCACCTGTATTCAGATGGGGGGGGACATCATTGCTGTCCAACGAAATATGCAGGTTCGTGAGCAAATGAAATCCCTTGGGGTTATGCACGCGGTTAATCAACTGAATGTTGCATAGGCTAATATGCCGATGATGATCAGATGAAAGATGTTCAGGAAAAGAGCTCAGCAGATCCGACAGCATCATAGGCACCACCAACCTGGAAGGCTGATAATAACACAAGTGTATGGTGGATCATTGGTTGCATCGCTGTCGTTGACCTTTGACCCTCTTACCCTGGGATTGAACCCAGGATACATGTACACGCTGCATTTTCGTCCTCGGCAATTGTCAGCTGCTAGGTGCTCAAATGCCTGGTGGCGCAGGGACAGAGCGAGGGTAGGAAAGATGCGTGGGTGGAATGACATGCAGAGCTATAAATAAGCCAGGCCATTTTGTCCACCCCCTCCTCCCACAGTAGTATTGTCTCTTGTGGTATAATCAGCTGACAATATGGAAAGGTTTTTGGTACAGCCTGCACTTTCCTCTGAAGAAACCTGCCGCTTTTGAATGGGGAGGAAATTGCCATCCATTGGGGCACATTACTTACAGCGAGACTGAACAATTTGGATAGCTCAAGAGTTTCTGATGTAATGGTATTTCAAACAAATGTACGTGTATCAGGTGAGAAGGGCTCAGTGGAATTACAGCAATGCAGAATTTTGTGGCAGAAGAAGTAGGAGATTTGTTTAACAAAATGGAAATCGAGAATCAGAATACTCACAAGTAAAATAGATCCAGTGCAGTTGAAACTGTACTTTGAGCACATGACTACTAGAAACAGGATAATTTTGTCATTGTCTTGAATACCATACTGGTAGGAATATCAGAGGCTGATACCATTGATCATTGACCAGCTGTGTAATATCCTAAAAGTTTTTAGTTGGGATAAGATGGGCTTTTGGTTTTGGGGTTTGAGTCATCTGTAACTTCCCTAGTCCATTTTTAATAAATTGTACGTTTGCATGATCATGTTCGTCATCCAAGGTCCCTCATAGGAACTCGACCTTTTGACAAATAGGTAAATATGGTAAAGGATAATGGATTCTTGCTCCTTTTTTTTCTCAAAACTTTCCAAGACCTTGTACGTTATTTTAAAAATCCTACAAATGGGATGCACGCCCTGTGTTTTTATGATTCCATGCCTGTAATATTAAATTAAAGGCCTTGCCGTGAAAAGTACAAAGTTCATATAGCCAGTGTTATTAAATTAGAGTCAGTGGTGACGGTACAAAGAGGCTCCAAAATAGCACATCAAAAATTGGCAGTCTCAGACAGGAAGTTCTGTACATGTATGCCTGAAAACTCAGATTTTAAAAGTGTTCTTGTCATACCATTAGATGCATTCTCACCGTATTAGAGAGTCCCATTTTGGCACATACATGTACATGTAATGGTAGCAGTGGGGCCTGTGCCCTTACATAGTTGAGAACAAACCCAGGTTTAGAACGATGGACCTTGGTGTGGTATTTACTCTTTATATGTAAAGAAAACAAAAGTAAATGACAAAATCTCCACAGTCACAGCTCCCTGCACCCATAAAAGGATGCCTGTTTACACAAATGTAACTGACTTAAAAGGATTATTTTCTTATTATTTTATTATTTTTTTGCCCCCAAATTGGAAGATTCTGGAGGATTGAGGAAGGTCCTAGCAAAAAGGGCCTAGGGGGTTAGGGATAGTCCCCATCCCACTGTCCAAACCATAATTTGCACAGGAACCGCTAACCAGACTATTCATTGGTACTGCTTCTACTTTCAGTGTACATGTACAGTTGATGGGAGCAGCCAATTACTGCCACTGTGATATGATCGATCAGCTGTTCGGAGAGCTGCAATATTTTGTCTGTGGTTTTAGTTTTTTTAAGTTCATTTCAATTTTTTTTTATTTGTTCCTGAAGGCCTCCAAAAGTCTCCCGGAGACTTGCGCATCGGCAAAATAAAGAAGTTTTTTATTTTGCATAAAACAATTTCCAAAAGCGCCCAAACTTACTTTAATCGGCTGGAATTCTGCTACTTCATAATTTTAATGTGTTTTTGATGGGTGGGGTTGAGTAATTTGTACAGTAAAGGAATCCCCTAGGCCTCCGTACATTTCAGTCGGACAATCTTATCAGTTGACGTCATTCATGTATCTTTACACGAAGGCCATGTCCGAATCAGTTGGCTTCGGCTTGCTATTATGCATAATTCAATGGGAAGTGGTCGTGGATGCTGCCAAATACTCTGTAAATTCAGGCTGTAGCCAATTGATTGGGACCCGGGCCTATGTCTGTGAACTAGACAAACAAAGTGGTCTTACGTCCTGCTTATGTATACAAATTGAAAATGCTTTTAAGCAACAAACTGTGAGGGGCCAGTCTATTTCAGTGTCGGTGAGGCAGTGGCGGTACATGTAATGTACGTATGCAGTGCATGCAACGGCAATTGACACCGCAATATGACAACCATACATGTAACAACTCAGGCATTGTCACTTGCCAAGAACAAAGGTACAAAAAATGTAGATGACAGTGATAGGGGATATTATTTTCTGAGCTGAATTTTATATGAAACTTGTTTCTTATAAACTAAAACTGAAAACAGTATATCATTTACTTCATGAGAATTTTATTTTCATTTTGATTCAAGAGCTGAACTGTTTTTATTTATTTATTTTTTTTAATATATAAGCTAAAATAATAATATATAAGCTAAAGCAGAAAACAATGTACAAAGAATGTCATATACAGCTACCTCATGAGAATGTCATTGAAAACCGGAAACTGGAGCTGAACATTTAGTTTTCACATTTAATTTTCCCGTTGTGGTGTTGCTACTGTATTTTAACAAGCTCAATCTAGCCAAGAATAGAAGCCTCTTGTTAGAGTGAGATGACTGAAGCCATTGCCTCTTGGCATATTTTATGGTCTTTTTAATAATTCAAAATTGTCAATTTACACTTCTCATAGTAACAAGGCCATGTGGTCTAAAGTATACATGTACATGTGCATGTACCGGTACATGTATATCACTTCTAAGGGAAAACAAAGAGGAAGGGGCAAAAAAAAACACACTGCGTCACTGCACCACTGTTGGACCAAGCCCATGACCAGAAACCGGAGTCTTTTATTTTGGCCTAATACAGTGTCTGCGGAGGTTGAAGACACATGCAGATGTTGCTCCAAATATAATAGAATGAATAATAAATGCTTCACTGGTCTTAAATATTTGATTAAGGCCAGAATCAGGAAAATGGATGGTGATAATTGCCCGAGCTGACGGTGAGGGACGTTATCAGTGTCCGTTCTGTGGACTTGAATGAAGTAAGACTGGCCAAGCATACATGTAGATGTAGTCATTCCTATTCATATACACCTTAGGTTAGAAAGTTAAAGTTAATTTAAAGAATTGAAATTTCCACTAATTTTGTTTGACAGTTTCACTTAAGGATTTTCAAATAACCCAATAACCCTCTGTCTGTGTTATGGAACCCTACGTGCTGGTGCATTATCAACCCTTTAATTTAAGACTGGCCATGTGACAAGCACTCGACCAATAGAAATGGCTAAACTGTCTTAGGTATTTACATGTATGAATGGTTTTTCAGACATACATGTAGAGATTCTGCTTTTGAGCAAGACATGCTTGACCAATTTACACCGACATAGTGATGCATTAAGTCCATGAGTGTTGCAGAACTTTCTGTACAGCAACAAACCAAGATATGGACTTGGTTTTTTAAAATTAAATTTTACATCTTCAGGTGAGAATATGCTCATACTGACACTTAGCACCATTGGTTTCACTTCTGGTGCTCAGAGTCCCTTGGGTGTTTAAATTCCATTTCCCTCATTATAGCTGTCAATAATTACATACATGTAAGTATCTCACATCCGTACACTGTGGGTCAAAAACGTGTAAGCATGGTAAGGAAAATGGACATGAACAAAATGGTGCTGCACTCAAGTTGCAGGTTACCATCACAGACGTATATAAAAAATCTGGACACGTAATATCCTTAATCAGCTTGTAGAGATGATTGCATCCACTAGCGGCCATTTTACCGAGCCGAATACAAAGCTTGCCCGGCAGTGCCCGCCTTTGTTCTCCCTGGCGTCAGTAGAAGCGAGCCAAGCCGCGCATTTATATTTGGCTCAGTAAAATGGCCACTGGTTGGCTTCTATTTCATACCAAGGCGTTGCAAGTCCAGGTTTTTTTTATATATAAGTCTGTGGATACCATGTGGAGACCAGATTTACCTGTTCAGTATGAAAACTGTCACATTTTTCACTGGCTGCATGGACAGTAGGGCCTACACATCAGCTGAGGGGCCATCCATTTTTTTTTTTTCAAAGTAATTTTACCAGTGTACCGGTACAAAGAGTGCTTTTTATCTTGACCCCTTCCCCTCCCACAGACTAATTGTTCAAACGAAAAATAAAATATTTTTTTCTTTATGATGAGTAATGAAAACAGGTGGGGAGTTTATTGGTTAGTTTAAAATGTGATTTCCTAATTTGGGTTCAGTTAAGGGTACAATGTACATGTACATGTTGATCCTCCAGTAGAGGGAATTTTTATGGGCAATTTTTCTTTGTTGGGGGAGAGATGCAAAAAGGAGGATTGTTCAACCGACTTTCTTTGGTGTGAGGGCTTTGTGAGGCTAGTATTTGGGGAGGAAGGGAACTTTGTAGTCCCCTAAATTGTTTTTTCTCATCAAATTAAAGTGGGAGGACATTGTGGTTTGTTTGTTGGTCAGTATTATGCATTGTACAGTTGTGCACCTTCTAATTCATATGACAGAGATCGTACATGTATGCGTTATCTACATGTACCAGTACATGGACAATTATTGCTTTTTACTTCTTTGTTCATTTTATCGCATTTGGCAGGAGGGGTTCATGTTACCTGTTGCATCAAGAAGACATTCTTCTTTCAAAATGGCTGCCATTGCAAAAGAACACACAAACATGCACATGTGCACATTCAACATGAAAATGTCAAGATCATGCACAGACATGACATAGTGATTTCTGATCAAATAATCGTGGTGTTACCGGTACATGTGAGTCATGAAAGGTGAACACAGTTCATCTCGAGTGAATTTTGCTGCAAATGTTTTGTGATGTTGAATTTGCATTCCCTTGAAGGATAAACCAGCCTTAAGAGTTTCTACAGGGTACTGGTAGGTAAGGACCCTTGGGAAGTCAGCTGAGCACATACATGTACTAATAGGCACCAAAGCCGTGAAGTATTGGGATGTCTTGCCCTGCCAGGACCTCTCCCCTGAAAAAGTGAGAAAAAGTGGAGGGACGGGAGAAGAAAAAGGAAAGTAAAGAGAAAGAAATGTTCCATGACAGTGCCTCATAGCTGAAACCATACACTTTTAATTATTGGTTCTTCTGCTACTGTCTCTTTCCTCCCTCCCCTCATCCCACCTCGCCCCTGGATAGATGTACGTGTGTATCCCCCCTCATGGCGTTTCTCATGACAGAGGACGTGTTGATGTAAAATTGGTGGCCAAATTGAAGTTGTTGTATGATGTTACTTCTAAGCGTATATCAGATTGTAGCTTTAAAGGCAGGACAAGCAGAAGTCTCGTTGACTAATTTGAGTTTGTTAAGATGTGCATTGGGACATCCGTTGGTCATGCTGAGATCAGTATATGTGACATCGGGTTCACTTCTCTCAATTTGTCGTTGAATGCCTAATGTTTTAAGCTTGATTTTTCTTGTGTTCTTTGTTCTAGAACGATTACGAAGTGGCACAACCAGAGGATAGACCAGGCCTTGGCAATGAAATTTTCCTCAGATATCTCTATGCAGATGTAAGTTGATCCGTATGTAGCCACATTCATCAGGAGTCTTTTTTTTATATTTTTATGGTTTATTTCACTTTGCCTTTATCGCAGCCCAAAAGGCTGAATTGCACAGGCGTTACAAAGCAATTAATACATAAAAAACATTTAAAAATCATCAAAAACGTGAAATCACTAAAAAATTCATAAACAGAGATAGAAAAACTTTACGACCAAAAAATACTCACAAAAAAGCCACAAAACAGTCAAACAGCCACCAAAAACAAGTATCGAAAAAGAAAGGATAAACATTGATGGCTGGGATATGAAAAATATTTACAATTATAATATGCAAAACTTGTTATGTAAAAAGGATAATTTAAAATACATGTATATTAAGAACCAATGCTCATGGCCCAAATACATACCATCGGTCATTGAATAAAGATTGCCTTTCACAGTGTCTGTGTATTTAAAAGCTTCACCAAATATTGAATAGGGCTTTGAGCATATCTTTGAGTGCGGGCCTTAGGAACAGACAACAGGCTTGAATTCCGTAACACACGACCATTATCCTCAGCTCTGGTTTTACGTAGCCAGCTATGGTAAACATGAGACATTAATAAAGTTTTGGCAAATTTCAAACAAATCTGCTCTCGTCTGTCCTGAAGTTCCTTAAGTTTACAAGTATGAAGTGCATCCCGATAGGAATAATAACCATTACCCAAGGTAATTTTACAGGCCCTTTTTTTAATTCGTTCAATAGCATCACGTTGATACAGGGTGAGACTCGGATGCCATGCATGATGGCTTGGTGCAAGATGGCTTGGTGTTACCCTTGCCACCCACCTGTCAAAAGTCTGGATTGAATTGTTTAATCAAACAGACATGATCATACTGTACACTGCTCACTAAAAGTGTGCTGGGAAAGTTTTAAATATGTGGTTTAACGGCTTTTGGGGGTTTGATCTCTGATAACTTCCAGAGCCAAAGCAAGGGTTGCTTCTGGCAGCCAGACCTGTGGTGGGTTCCAAACCTCAAATTTGAACACGTCCCAAAACACTTTTATCCCAATTCATAAGTTACATTTCAGTCAGTGAAAGCAATTAAGAATCAACAAATGTTTGAATTTCTGATATTTACTCCATGTTTTGTGAAACACCTGCATCCCTGTATATGGAGATAGGCAAACATGGGCCGCTGTGAGACAGAATACAGTTGCTGTTGGTGGCATTTTAAACCCATCAACATAATGGGCTCTGGACCAGTGAGAATATTCCAACTTATGCCCATTAAAGGCATTATCATGTTGATGACTGCTGAACCGACACGGTACAATTGTCAATCAAATTGATTTTACAGAATTATATAAATGGACTCCATTGCATTCTGGCCTTTCTTGAGAGAAAAATGGTGTTTATGTCTTTACATGTGTACAGATTTTATGTTGACCTCATTACAGGCTTATGAAGAAGAGGGGAACACTCACAACAGAAAGTGTTCTCCTGGCCTGTTTCAGTAAAATTGGCACCCACGACCCCCTCTCTGCTGTTAACCATCAAGATTTGATCATTTTTTACAATTCCCAAATATTCCCGAGGTGTATTACACTGTATGCAGAGGTAAAGCACAAACTCAACCAGTAAAACAGACAT
>NW_019091576.1:71288-143938 GCF_001949145.1 Acanthaster planci | reverse complement strand
GGGTAATACCCGCAGGAGGGTAAAACCCGCAGGAGGGTAAACAGACAAGAGGAAGCTCCACATGTTAAATTCAGGCCGTTAAATTCACAAGTACACTGTACTCATTAGCTCTGAAATGCATGGTATAACTTGGCATTTAATGCCCAGGTGACATGCAACCAGTACATGTGTACATTGTCTTTTGTTTTGATGGTCATGAAAGAGGATATTTCCTGGAAAGAGTTTTTGTTAGGATACGGCCTGAAGTTTGAATAAAATAGTACCTGTAGTATCAACCTACATTTATGCGCACTCATCCACTTATAATGTGTACTTTTATGTACATGTACATCATTTTATCCTTATTTATTGGGCCCATGAACATACATGTACCATTAACATAAACCATTTCAGCTCTTTGATGACACACCTCAGGACATAGGATAAAAGTGCTTACAGAAAACCTGCCAATTTATTCTGAACACAGCGATTTCACTCCCCCACGATTTTGTGGGGGCTGGTGTCAACCAACAGTCCCACCCACACAGGTGCATCTACCCATTTGACCCTCGGCATCAGAAAAGATCGGCTTCAAGCCTAACAGGTTTTATGACGTGAAGGGCACTTGCTCCTCGACACTCTTGGACTTCTTGCAGCAATTGTCTCCCCTCGTCAAAGTGATACACACGCTGATGGCTATCACAGAAATTCACAGGGTCTTAAACCTGTCTGGAAGTACTTCTATATGTAATGCTGGGCATTCCACCAACGCAACGCCAACGCACCCCTGCTGCCCTGCTGCACCTTGCTAATGAAAGGTTTCATCAGATTAGTCAGTACTAATGCAACATGAATGATAGGATCAGAGTAGATGGTAACCGTCAGGTGACTGCACTTCTGTACATGTACATGTACAGGACTGAACATGTACGTCTACATTTATGCCCATTGGGCTCGTGCTGAAACCTGTGAACCACCCCTAGCTGTACTTTTCAGCACTCGGTCTTCCCAAGCTTGAAGAGGTTTTTGCTTTTATACCATGGACTGACCCCTCAGCTAGAGTTTAACCTTGTGAAAATATTAACTTTCAGATACAGTTTACCATTTGCTTGGTCAGATGGACAACTGACCAGTGTTATGATCTTTTCATGTTGAGTGTACCATACTGCATCTCTCTTTGATAACAGGATCTCGATTCACTGTACATTTTGAATTTTCCAGGTCCCCACTAACGAAAATCATTTCCCTTTCCGCCTTGTGGACGTGGCTCATCCATGCTGTACCTTTCTTATTTCAGCCATTAAAACAACTGCTGTTCCCCCTGAAATCCACAACAACTTGCGTAGGTGGGCACGCACGTTTCCTGTTATGGGTTGAATTTGGCCTGAGTTACATTAGCCCTGTGAACCAGCTGCCCCCCCAGCATTAGACACAAAAGGGCTGGCCTAATGATTGTCTAATAAGTCATGGAGCGATTAAAGTGACACGTCTGGCGACCTTGGGATAGCACGCTTCCATGTTTCCTGCTGCGGCAGTCTCTCTGATGTGGGAGGGGGAAGGGAGTTTGGAGAGAAGGAGAAGAGATTTGTGAATAAAGTGCAGTTTACCTTGTCCGCAAGGTGTTACTGCACATGTGCGGGGTGGAGGTCGATTATGAACGTGGCGAGAGAAGGGACTAACCATTGTAATGGGCTAAAGCTAAGGGTGCAGCGACCTTTTGCATTTTGCATTTTTAAAACTCTGCTGCCTGTGTTGTGTAGTTTAACACGGGTTCACATTTTGGCGTCAGAGAAGTGAATCATTTTTCCAAGTGATAAAATCCTGGTTTACTTTGCCTGAAGCCATACTGGAATGCCACCCTGCAGTACATCAACACATACTGGTACATTGCCACTCTAATTTTCTTGCCTTTGTCTGTTGTCTCTCTAGAAATAAAATGGCAGAGTACCCATGTGTCTACTGGTAGCATTAAACCTGCATATCGTGAAAGAGTTGAATCATGGTTCATTGTTTTCTGCGAATGACAAATGTATTGAAAAACAAATCACTGCCTCTCCCTCTGTCCTATCTCTGTCTTTTTTTGTTTAACTCTGTGTTTTTGAGCTCTGCTGGTTTCCAATCGCTACTCGGGATGCGTTTCCTCAAATAGGCGCAGCGGTAGGAAGTGACAGGTGAAATGACATTGCCACAGGTGTGGACCTTTTTTAGGGCCTTCATCCCTAGCTGCAATCGGAGAAAGGCTCCAAATCAGAGTTGGAATAGTTATTTTGGGGTCCTGCATCCTCTGCAGGGCTTTTGTTAACTTGAAGTGCCAAGTTATTCCCTGTCTTTAAGGAGCGTCTCAACAGTTGGCATTTGCTAGGTTGCTTTTTTCCCCACGATTTTAGATTAGGAAATCCTGTACTCCAGCAACATGAACAAACATGTACATTTATGTAAATGAGACAGAAACACACCAGGTGGGGAAAACAGTGTGTTTCTGAGTAGCCAGTGATCAGATGTCCTGACCTGAAAAGTGAACACTTTCTTGTTTATACATACATGTATGTACCGTAAATAAAGGCATTTCTTTGTGTAACTGTTCTGTTTCGTCATCAAATCAGAAATCTGGTCCAAATATTTTAAGTGAAATCTGTAGCCCATGCCCCCAGAGCATGTGTTTATTTAAAAAAAAAAAAGGTACTGAAATAAATTACAGAAGTGGCAAATGTTTAAGTTGGACAAGCAACGACTTATCTGTTGAAAATTCATCCTTTTTTTTTACAAGTGAAATAGAGAAATTATACCAAGAATATGGTTACGGAGGAATCCTTTTTGTGCAAGCATGGATTTGAGAGATGAGTCACTCCAGTCTATAGAGAAAGGGCACCCGTTGGGATAGCTTACAGGCACAAGATAGAATTACATTTATGTGTGCAGTGAAGAGAAGTTAAGTAAATTGCAGTCTACAAAAGTGTACAGTTTTCTCCGTGGATGATAATGCTGGCTGTGTACTTGTTTGGTTCGAAGACCAATACATGTACTATTGGAAATGTATGTATGCACACGTACATGTATGTGTACTTGTAGGCTTGTGTAATTTTTGGGTGAGACAGCTACTCTACCCATAGATGTGTACAGGTGCATGTACATGTAAGTAGAGTACATGTAAACACATGTAAATGTACTGTATTGGTAACTGTACAGTATGAACATGTACATGTACTGTACATGTATGCCATGTGGAGAATACAAGGCGTGTAATTAAGCACACCTGTAGTAAGGATATGAGGGATATGTCCAGTATTTGTACAGTGATGGAGGTAGAGATGGTGTTATGTTTGTGCTTGACAGTACGGAGGAGGACTTTGCACTGGAGGCCTGTAATCAATGGTTTAGCATCAATACCTCAGTCAGCTTGAGTGACTGAAGGGTTCCCATTCAATGTCAGAACGTTCACTGGCCACTGGGGAATTTTAACCCTGAAAGAGGAGGGGCGGAGGGGGTGATTGAGTTCAAACCTCACATTTATAATGGTAATGAATGTCTTCACATGCATGTCAATATCCCAAAAAAATTAAGCGTGACACAGTCGAGTTCTTGGGAGGGGGGATCAGATTCCGCCCCCACAGGTTGGTGAGATGGGCCAAACTAAGCTGGCCCTTTGAGGGTTAAGTACCCCCCTTGCTTTTGGGTCTCATTCTCTCCTCCCCCCCTAATGATGTTGGTATTCCATAGCTGCCGTTGTCGGGTGTTGTCTGTGGATCGAAGGAACCTGCTGCATCTGAAGTCTGTCACCATGGTAACAGCCAGGTGTGGATTTGCAGAGTTGTCTCCAGGGGAGAGAACTTCCATTCCAGTTTTTTTTTGTATCTGCCCCCTCCCCCCCGAAAGGAAACAGGGAATGAGGCTTTTAAGATTTCTGCATGCATTTAAATCCGAACAGTAGACTCGTATATTGTGTGTATAAAGTAGATAAAAGACACAACTTTTCTGCATGTTAAGAAAAATTACAAGACTCATGTGCCGGTACAAGTACCGTATGCTAGCAGTTTTCCTTTATAGAAGCAATTGCTTGAAAGTTTATTTCCCATGAACTTCTTTCATGACAGTCACACTTAATCAAGTTACCCCTCCAAAAATACAGGTTCAAACATAAAAGTCCTCCATTTTTATTTCGTGATAAAAAGCAACCCGCTTACTGGAAATGTTGACATGTTTATACACGTAGCATCCACATGCGCATTATGTGACTAACAAGAAAATGAGCTTCCTATTGTACTCATTCAATTCTTCCTATTGCCTTTTATCCCCAACTTACCGCATCAGCAGGCTGTTAGTAAGCCTTACATGTACCTTGCACTTGCGTTTTGTTCCTGTCAAACTGGTCTTTTTTTTTGACCGGATGCCTTCTATGAAAAATAAGTTGTCTATCTCATTACTTCCAAGAAGGCAATTTCTGTCTTTGTCGTCAGAAGTGCTGTGGGCAATGGTGGTTTACTCAGCATTGATATTATTACCAATGTGTTCCCCCCATACACACTTCTGATAGAATTACACCTTTGAATCTTGCCAGCCCAAGGCAAAATGATGGAACACGTACACACCTTTTGTGGCACTATCCTATCCTGCACTTCCATTGAAATGATGACGGTCATATTTTTACTTCAGACTACACCATGATACAGTACTGTACATTTGTGCTATACCAGTACATGAACATGTACGTGTAATTAATTGGTAATCCTATACGTGTGCATAAAGAACCAGACACTTTACTAAACTTTAGTCTTTGCGGGATTAGATTAGATGTACAGTGCGTATTATTTCAGAACTTTGGGCTATTTTTTTTTGGTTGCTGATTTCATAATTGATTCTTCCCTAATGCGAATTAATGGGCCTAAATGCAATTGGCATTAGGCTTGATGAGGAGCATAAATCAATCGAGCACAGTAATTAAGTTAGCTTGTCTGTAGGCGGACTGCATAAAAGCTTTCAGACTGAGCATTAAATATGAAATGCTCTTGTGTTGCAGTGTGCATAATTTGGCTAGAGTCATAAACCATGTCTGAGGCTGCTGGACGATGCACTGGTATAATGGCTGTGGCTCTTCACCTTAGCACAATAGCTTATTTGGACTTAACCTTTGATGTTTTACATTGTAACAGCTACTGAATGTTGGGCAAGTCAAATAAATGTTAACCCACTTGCAGATTATACATGTACGGTATCACATTATTTTGCCACAACTCTGTCTCAGGCTCTGTTCAGACACCGTTTTAAATTCACTTAAAAATGGTTGTTACACCCGATATGGTGAAACGATGTCTAGACGCTTTTAAAGTTACACCGAATCGGTTTTATCTCCGAGTTAAAACAGTGACTTTAAACACCTCAGAGGGAGGGTTTAATGCTAAAGTGAAACCTTTAAAAAATTTATAATGGTGTTTAGACGGTCTTAGCTAAAACGCATCTGGTTTAAGACGTGACTTGGAGTTACGTAACATGCTTCCTCTGGCCCATCTCGCTTGCCTCTTCGTGACATATTGCCAGAACTGCCGCCGTACTCAGGAAAAGGTGACATGTCTTCGATGTATTTACCTTCTAAGGATGCCCAATACTGTTGATGTCCGTTTGGCTGTAGACTGAGGAGCAATTTCCTAAGAAATGATCATTTATTGCATCGCGATGATAATACAAACAAGAGTCTCCCGAGGGAGCGCCATGTCGACATGGCAACACAAATGTTTTGTTGCATGGTACCTGGCTGACAAACAGCGCATTTTACATGTTATGCAGTAAGTACCAGTATAACAGCAACCAGTCCTAACCTGCTTTAAGCACAGAGAGCCTGGCCACATGCATAAAGAGTGCATGAAAACAAACTTGCACATGCTTGCACATGTAAATGAGAGGAAGTTCTTCATGACCCCAAGAAAAGGAGATAAACCGCTTTGGGTTAAAACTGCTGTATTCAAACAGTGTATGGACGCTCGGTGAGTTTTAATTTTACAATCGACCCCCTGTGGCGAGTGACCGTTTTAACTTTTACCGTTTTAACTAACACGGTGTCTGGACATAGCCGCAGGCGTGGTACATCCTTACTCTTTGGGCTCATAACATCTGAACTTTCCTGAGTCTGTCTTGGCTCCCTGGGGAGTATACTTATACTAGCTCAATGCTGCCATTTCTGGCACAAATTGCCAAACAAAGTATTCACATCTGCCCATAACACTTTTGGGTAGAGAGAGGCGCTTATGGGCAGGTGACAAGCCCAATGTCACAACATGCAACTACTTGCTTGGATTCGAACCTCTGACCCTATGATCAGAAGATATGAGACAAACCCTAACCAGTGGGCTTTATGTCCCAATTTATGGCCCCTGAGTTGGGACACCACAAATACAGAGTAGGGCATTTTTTCCCTTTTTATGCAACATTCCGAGACCTACATGTACAGGTATCTGTGGTACCAAGGAATGACATTCACTACATGTACAGTGCAGGCCATGCAT
The DNA here is from genome assembly GCF_001949145.1 of Acanthaster planci. The sequence continues at coordinate 137,465 of NW_019091576.1, read as the reverse complement.
AGTGGCCAAGGTCAAGTTCGACACCTGATCACTTCCACAGACTTGACAGACAGACAGTCTAATCCATCACCTGCTGCTTTGATCATGTATTGCCAGAATGTGCCGACACGCTTTCTGTGAACCATTCACCGAAGTTTGTTACAGATTTGCAAGTCCCCGAGAACTTTTTTGAAAAGCTCGGAAAAGTGCGGTGCCCGGGGAAGAGGGCCGTCATCTTGTTTGTCGCAAGACTAGAGCTGTAGCTTCCCTTGTTACGCTTGGTCGACGTCTTGTGCTTGTCCCTGCAAGCTCCTCCCTCCCTTCATGTTGCCAGGCAGACATTTATGTTGTTTTTGTACATCCATATGCCAGTAGAGCGGTTCAACACCAGGATTTCCAGCTGAAGAAACGCACGTCAGAGCACAGTAGAGCCTGAGTGTCTGAATCTTGTCACTGTGTTTGCCTGGACAGGTTTATCAGACTGCTGAGGGGAAAAAGTTTGACAACAAATTCTGCCAGAGGTGAAGGGAACTAGATATTGGTGTCATTTCTATACTTGAAATCTTCATAACTTAAAATAGGCATTGGGACTTCAATGTTAATTCTGCAAAATGTGAAAACACCTTTTCACACAAGGGGGAAAATATGTTCCCGCCTATTTAAAGAAGTGTGAAAATTTCTTCACACCTTTGCACACAAGTTGGAAAACATTTTCACACCTTTTTACACACGTGCAAAAACATTTTCACACCTTTGCACACAAGTGGGAAAACATTTCCATGCCATTTCACACACAACCGTACCTGTTTTACATACAAAGTGTGGACATTCCTTTGTTCTCTTGTGGTTAAGGAAACTTGAGGAAAATGCTCCTTTTTCTCCAACTAGGATAACTCCTTTGAGCTGGATTTTTGATGATGATTTCCTGGACTGTTCCTCTTCATTTTGCCACACAGACCTTTTACCCCAAAATGCCTCTGAAACTTTTTTTCAGAGAGGGGAAAACATTGTGTGGACGTGTGCGAGTCCACACAGTGCCATCGCACCCTACATTATGTAAATTTCTTTTGTGCAGAGGTCCACACTATGTACATGTATGCCACGCCTGCACGAAATCTGTTCACGCCATGTGAACATGACTTCTTTGTACACATTTGGATTTCTCATTTGTCATGGCTAACTTTCAGTTGCAGTGTACTGTATTCTGAAAGCAGAAGGTATGCTCTCGTTAAATACCGGTTCTTCTTCACCCAGTAGGGCACTGTAATTTACGTATACATACATGTATCAAATGCACACAGATGAAGGATGTGCGCTTGTGTGAAGTGCCAACTCAGCCAATGTGTTTCCTCTGATAAGCCTATACTATGGAGATTTCACTGTACAAATCAAGTTTGACAGTGATGTGAAATTCCCTCCATTTGCACATCTGCATCTACTTTGTTTCTCCTTTCAGTCACCCGAGAGGCTCTCCCAAGTCACCCAAGAACAGGTGACATCATGTCAGGAGGCTCTCCAGAACTCTCCCAGCAAAGAAGTCTTCACCGATTGCAGGACGTAAGTTCCCTGGTGTGCGTTGCTGCACTCAACCCCTCTATAGAATTGAAATGAAATGGAAATGCTTACTCATTATTGTTCCCTCATCATATAGAGCGACCTGAGGCTTTTAAGCTTCTACTTTACTTGGGCCCCCCCTCGAAAGTCTTATTTTGTTTATAATATACCGGTACACTGTACTTCTGTGTATTGTACTTGCACAATTACATGTAGTGCACATGTATGTCATTTTTTGTGTCTCATGATATATAGAAAAGAAAAGGTGAGACATGAACCCTTTGTACCTCAGTTTGTATTAGGGCTTCGCACGTCTCCCTTCTGGGGGAAAGAGATACATCAGTTGTACATTTATAATACTACATGTACTTTGATCGGAAGGAGTAATCTCGGCTTACATATGTATTTGGTAAATCTGAAACTTTTAACTTAATCATTCCACTTTCCCAGGTATCATTCCTGGAAGTCTGTAATTTGATGCAGAATCTTGACACTTACCGGTATTTTCACTTATTGTGAATGTAGATTAATCTTGTCCACAGCTGTAATGCGAAAATGGAATTTATTTTGGGAAAAAGAGAGCATCCAAATACAGTATCTGTACCCCCTACGTTGGTTTCAGTCTGGCTGGAGAATATATCCATTTATTTACTGGTATTTCATGTAGATGCATATTCAGATAGCATCTTCACGGAGGGGACTTATACAGCACTTACTGCATATTTGTGTTTTCTTCCTCTGTAGAGTGGTGAGAGAATACCTTAAGGGAGAACCCTTCACAGAATTCCAAAACAGTCTGTTCTTTGACAGATTATTACAGTGGAAATGGTTAGAAAGGTAAGATATACCAGTGCTGGGACATGCCCACATGTACTTTTTCAACAGCCGGGGAGTATTATTGCAGACCTGCCAACCAGTCGTATTCCTTCCTAAGGTCAGGTATTACCACACAATACCGGCAGATTAAAAGGTATTTAAATGAGCCCTCAGTTCACTTAAAATTCTAATCTATTACGTGGTGATGCCTGACCTCAGGAAGGAGTATGACTGGTTGGCAGGTATGTTATTGCAGGGTTGGATGTTGCTTTCACCGTACATTCTTTTTGGCTGGTGGAACATTGCTTGTGCAGGTTTTGACAATGTTCTTTTCTATGCGGTGCATGAGTATTTTCTTCCTTTTGGGAGAGTAAGGGGGGCCATCTGGTCAGAATGAGATTTCCCCCCACCTGTCATGCATACATTTTTTGTCTGATAGGCATGGAAGAGGGAAGTCGTTTGTCCCGTCTTGAGAATTTATTTCACCTGTGCAATGAGAATATTTCTGTGCAGGGATCTTATTATACAAAGCTGGATATGTACAAGAAGGCAGTCCCTTGCAAAAGGGGAAATTTGTCGTTCCGTTACTGAGCTCATTGCTCCAGTGTGTAATTTGAAAACAAAAAAATCATTTTAAAAGTACAGTGGGTGTAATAAAGAGATGTATATACCTTTTATTTTTGCTACCATTTTTGAACAAGTTCTTTTTGGTTGCAAATTATGAATCATAACGAAGCTGGTATGAGATGGAAATTTTTCACCTTGACCTGAGATTGCTGATATGCGTCTTACATTTACATGTATTGGGCCTTTTTAAAAGATTTTATTAATGCATGTGCTTACGTGTGCAGGTATTTATACATGTACATATATACCAGTACATGTTAGTAACATGAAATCCAAGCATACTGTGTTGTGATGCGTAAGGTTTGGTTGCACTTTGTGCACAAAGCTTTGAAAAAGAAAAATACATGCAGCTGCAGGTTGAGAACTGGAGTTGTACATGTACATTGATATTAGGTGATTTCTACGTTATGAAAATTGGTGACAGAGTTATGAACAAATTGAAATGTAAAGTTCAAGCAAGCCTCTGTGAAATGACCCTTCGATATCTGTCTGAATTCTTCTATAGCCTGAATTCTGAAACCAACTTGAAGGTTTTATGGAGTTTGGTCTGACACTTTAATGGTGTCGTAAATGTGACTGAGCTTCCTCTGTTACAGAGTTCAATAAGAGAGATAAAATATTAGGAAGTACTGGTTTCCTACATGTACTACCGGCCACTTTCGAAGTGTGCCTGATTGCTCCTTTGTTTATTTACAAACATAACATTTTGTATATGCCACAAAATAGATATAAACATCTAACCTTGGTCTTTCAACATTCTTAGATGATGACGTCATTACAGTGTTTATGACGTCATTGCACGGAGTATTTCTCTATATTCTGAAATGCTGTCTGGCAGTAGTGCTTTACTTGCCTCTGATGTCACAACCTGGATGTTTACACCAGTGCTGTTTCCATTTTGGATTGGAGGGTTGCTTTGTTTTTGTTTGTTCTTGGGCTTCCAATGGGAATAAAACAGACTGACATGAGTCGTGACACAGATGCCGTAACCACTATAAGAAAAAAGTGATACAGCCATGAGTTCTTGTTTTTCTGATGCTGTGTAAGATGACAGGCACTGCACTATCTGATGATGCAGGTTGGTAGGAGGTTGTCATGCCTCATAGATGTTCCGGTAGTTGAACAGAATTTTTTGGTATATGCAGACAAGAGACGATAATGAGTTCCCAACAAAAACATTTTCAACACATCAAGAGTGATGTCCCAACACTGAGATGTTACATGTACATGTATGTTGCCATGACAGTTTTTCTGGACAAAGGTAATCGTCATCAACATTACAGAGTTCCCGGAATGACCAAATGCAGTTCACTTGCTGCAGTGTCTCGCTAGATACATGTACTTTATTCTTTGTACTCTTGCCTTAACGCAGACTTTTATCGAGAACAAAAGTCATAAAATGTGTATTTTTCACTCTTGCAATGCACTGTGAGTACATCAGCATTAGCTGTATTGGGTCATTAGTCCCCCGCCCCCCCTTGAAAAAGCAAAAAAGGGGGAGAAAGGGTACTTACATGTACATGTACTAATAAATTTTGACACCTACATGTATATGTACATGTACCTTTGACTTCAGAATCTTCCGTACTTGTGTTCACCTGTAGCACATCTGTGCTTGTCGACAAAGGCCATAATTTCACACATTTTGCTTCCCCACCCCTTTTTACAAGTTTGCAGGTGGAAACAGTTGTCAATATAATGAAGCATGAAATGACAGAGAAGAAGGCCTTAGAGACATCTCCTAAAAGCATCTCCTTAGATGAACCGTTCTTCAAAACAGATATCCATTGACAGCCTCTTATTTTGAGTCTAGATGTACTGGTACATGCACTAATATGCATTCTATTAAACAAGGTCTCTTGCTAAAGGGGAGTATGACATCTTTGAACCCAGTGCATTGGTCATGTTGACGGCCCATTTCATTATTGAAAGAAAAGGTGTGCTTAAAAGCTGAAAACTTTAGCAACCTGAACATGCTGTTTTTCAACTCCTGGCAGATTGGAGAACCTGTTTCGTTTTACTCTCCAAAGGCCCACCAAATTCTCAATTTCATATTGATTTCATCCTCTTTTGAATGAGATGGGGGGGGGAGGGAGGGGAAGGAATATTTCCAAGATTCAAATCTGATAAGATTAGACAGCCAGAGTATGATGGAAAAGGCAACTACACGTAACTCTGCCAAGTGTTTGATGAGATTCTATCGTGCAACTGTCACTGGGCAGCTGCAAGTGTAACCCCCATGATGCAAAATTATTTTTAAAAAGTAGCTCAAGCCAAACTGCATCCAGTTACCGGTACCTGCTAAATGTATTCATTACCTTTTCAGGTGAGGAACCCTATGACTGCTCCATGGTCCCCCACTCTTGAAAAAGACCCTGCAGAAATGTTTAAAGTGACATGTTTTGGTCCACCTCCAGTAATGCCTGCACCAGGCCATTTGCGTCAATATTTGCACTTCTGAAATGCACACGCTGCATGTTAACATGACACAGTCGGAGAGGGGATGCTGTTTAATAACCCATTTTGTAAACATTTACATTGATAGGAAAATGCACCATAAACAAACGTGGGAAAGTAGGACAAAAATGTCAACAACTGATAAAAGGAGAAAAGGTTCTGCAGAGTGGACTTTGAATGAAAGTTGCTTTCAGTTCTCCTGGTATCATTTCTCCCTGGTTGGTTTGTCCTTGCTTGGGTTCTGTCGTTATCAATTGGAATATACATCACAAGTAAAACAAATCTAAAATACAAGTAACTTTCAGGGACTACGCATGTTTTGTTTTGTACGAACAGCACAGAAATTTCCTTTGTGGTGCTGAACTTGCTACGTATTAAACTTTTGTAGCATTAAGCAACCTACAACGTTTTTGTTTTTGAGTGAAATCGTGAACGCCCTTTTTGAACAGAGTTTTTGAGTAACATGCTTTTATACTTTTGGAACATTCACTTTTGAAGTTTGGAAATGCGCAGATTTTTGGAGCGACAAGTTCATGTGTTTGTGACCCCACAGTTCCTTGTGTTGGCAGTCATCCAGTCATTCTGTAACAAGAGCTTAACAGGATGAGGAAGTGCCCGTTTTCCTGGTAACCAGATTTTTGTTCCTGCACACTTTTGTCTCTTTTGTTTTGATGTGATGTCCGTTGTTGAGGAAAATGGAGGTGGTACGTTCAGGACAGCCATTATTAAAGGCGGGAATGCAGATCAAATGGGTCTATTCTGATATTCCAGCTAATGGATGATACTTCCTTTTTGAGCAAGACTGAGAGGAATACGAAAGAGGAAAACTAAAAACTGAATACTTCATTCAAAAACTGGCCAATTGGGCCTTTCTTTCAGTAAGGTTTTCACTTGTATATATATTTTGTAAAAGAGTTTCTCCTATAACTACTGTCACATTGAGAATTTTTTTAAAAGTATCTGAAGATAAATAATATAATGTAATTGCACAAGTGCATAGAATAAAAGATTCCATCTGAAGAGGATGTTCTTATCCGTATGCCTGTTAGGTAAATCAGTGCATTTTTACCTGAGCTGGTCTGTGCTTTGTCAGCAGTTACTCAAGTGTGGCTGCTAGCCGGCCATTAAAATTTCAATTATTTAGGCTGCTGAAGCGCTGATAATGCCTCTGTTTATGTTTATCTGCCATCTAAAGGGCAGCACGTCATCGGCTTGGGCATAGACCCAGGACAACGTGTACTTTCCATTTTTTTTTCTTCGAGCAGCTGTGACGTTTTTGCTGGCCCGTGCGTCTCTGTTGCTGTTTTGGAGTGAGAAGATGTACAAGTCTGAGTGATGTTGGGAGCGTGCGCTGCTTAATGTGTCATGCGGTTCAGTTCTATGATGCCCTGTATTTGGCCTTTGTGCAGAGACGTGCCTGTTTATTAAAAAAAGGGGGGGAAAATTCCTTTCCTTGCATAATTTGCAGTGTTTTGAAATTCATTTACATCACTAATGACCCGTGTCATCATCGGCACTAGCCATCTCATACATGTACATGTACTTCATTGTTAATAACTTTGACATAAAACAGTTTTGGAACAGTCCCATAATTTCTACAAAAATTGCTGTTTGTATTGATTAGGCCTACCTCTAAACATATCCAATATTTTGTGTTCTACTTTTTCTCTCTTGAATTACCATCAAAAAACAGGCTGCAGTATATCCTGATTACATGTAGTTTGCTATGGAAAATATTTATGTACAGTAGTTCCGAATTCCCTGTCTCTGTTTGACTCTGTAAATTCATATAGTGTACGGGTATATGAATAAGCAAACAAACTGAGCAGCGGTGCAAATTAACAGCATGGCACACACGGTGAAGGGACTTTTGCCTTGTAATCCAGTGCACACCGAGGATTCAAAGCCATTTCATTTTGTGATCTTCATTGGTCATCCATTAATGCACTAGAGCCAGCATCGCCCATTTGTATTATAATAATTACCTAATAGGCAAGTATTGGAAGGAGAGGGGTGGAGCAGAAATGATGAAACATGAGGGAGGGAGGGTTCCGCTACAGTACTAAGAACAAGATCCAGATGAAATGTTTTGATAAGGGGATTCGTTTTCTGCATCAGCAATCATCTTTTATATGTGCTGTGCATTGTCTTATATTACTTGTGTTGTGCATAAGTTGCATTAGTGGCATGGGCTACTAGTATGTAAAGCACTCACCTCTCAATACCGCTGGGGCCTGGTATTGATTACTGACCAGGGCCATACACGTTGATTCTCTTCTTCGTCAGGAGGGTGTTTCTGGGTTCGGCAGTTTTTCTCCCCTACATGTATATACTGTACGAGCAGTGTGCGTGTGTGTGGTATTCCAGAAGTACATGTAGTGTGGGACTGCACATGTATTCAAACCATTCCTCCCCCTCCCTGGTACCCGATAATTCTTCCTTTGAATACATGTACACATTGGCAGAAGCTGACAACACATACCGTTGCATGTACATAAATAGAATAAATTTGCCGTGGCGATATTAAGTTTCTTGAACGAAACATCTTGTTTTCACGCCGTAGCAAATGGTGTTACTGTATACATGTACTAGTGCCTGTACAGTTGTAACACCCACCGTTTACTTTCCACTTACATGTAGCACAAACCAATCTATTTCAAGGATGGATTTACCAGGCACAAATCCATCTTTGAAATACATGTAGTTGTTGGCAGTACCCGCCGCTGCGTCTGATTCGAACCAGCCAGCAGACACTGACAAGCTCAGGGGTCGAGCGGTTAAGACGTCTGCACTAGTAAGCAGGATGTCGTGGGTTTGAGTCCCACCCAAGTACACTTGTGGTTTTTTCACAAGCCTTCAGGGGGTATGTCACTGTTACACGTTGGGCAGGGCAAACATCCAAAATTAAGAAATCAATCTTTTGGTGAACTCCTTTTGAAACAAAGCTGCTGACTCCACTCAAGATTCTTATGCACAGTCAGCGTTCTTATTGCACACAATCTAGATAGTAAATTCACAATAAAAGGAAACAACGATTCAGGGTATTCCAAATGCTGTCATAATCCTGTGAGACTGAAAATGCAAATTATCTCAAGGCACTGACGTATAAACAAGGGCCGAGTTTCACTAATAGAAGGACAGGGCAAATTATCAATAAGATCTCTCAAAAAAGAGTGTGCTGTGTGCTGCTTGGTCCTTACATGTAATTAATGTGTGAATGAGGTTTCACCGATGCCTTGTAATTTAGAGCCACTGATTTTCGGTTTAAAAAATGGGTATTTTCCATTTTGCCAAATCCTGAATTCCTCTTCCACTGAATTCCAGTTATGAATTGTGCATGCAAACCGTTTGCCCAACCGTAACCCCCCCAAAAAAAAGAAAGAAAAGAGAAACAAACATTGTTTGAAAATATTCTGCAATGTTTCCAGCTTTTTAAATACTTATCTGTAGTGAAAATTAAAAAAAAAAACACAATAAATACAGAATCCCCCACCCCTTGATTTTCCACTAGCATGATCATCAAAAACCTACTACGATTAATCAATGGACAGTTCATGTGTCACTCCTCATGTATAAAATCAGATTATATTTAAATAAATGTACAGTGAAGTCACAGAGTAGGTCTTGCATGTAAAAGTCGTTGATCACAATTTGTTACTGTTGGACCTCAACCCGCCATTTTATTTTGTGCAACAAAATTCAGAAAGTTAACATTAAATCTGAGCCTTAAAATGTATGTTTGTGACTGAAAACTTTGCTCTTCATCGAACACTTACGAGGTTCAGCTGTGGTACACCAAGTTTACTAGATTTCGTTTAATTCAAGAAATATGTAATTAGTCTTACGTTTTGCTGCTGCGGTTTGATGGTTTCACTGTGCAGTGCTAGTCTCATCTCAAGGTGTCTATGCGGATTCATAGACTAAATTCCCTACTTGTGCAATAAGCATGCGTGTGAGTATGAACTTGTTTGCCCCTTGATTTCATTGCTTGTACCCTGGATGTACAGTGCACATGTGGATGGTCAAGTGTGTACCGTACCATGCCGCTAGCGTTGCTTATCGGTACTGGCGCAGACGACCCAATCATAAGGTGGAGTGGTGCAGTTTAGCATGTTTTCAGCATGTTTTCAGCATAATTGGCTCATTAAAAGCAAGTATTTTAAAAGTGTTTGGTGGGCATTTACTTAGAGTTCTTTATAGGAAGTTTTCTTTACTTTTCAAGCCATTCTTAGTGGCAAATTTTGTGGGTTCCGCTTCAAGCAATGGATTCAGTTTCAAAGTGTTGATTCCGTGAATGCCGTCCATTTTCCATGATCACGGAAAATCATTGGCTGTACTTGTTCAGAAGGGGCAACAGTCTCCGTTGAATATGTACATGTACATTGTACGTCCCAGTCTCCCTTGGGTGTTTCACACTGGGTGCTCGAGTGGGAGTGCTCAGTGGGCAGAATCATCTTAAGAGTGCTCTGGCAGGCCTGGGTAGCAGCTGGGGATGACCCTAGGCTGGTCTACATGTACAGTACAGGTTTTCGCTTGAAAACAGACAGCCTCCCCTAAAACACAGAGCTGAACACTTGTGCCAGGAAAACAAAGAAGAGGCACTTGGAATTCTCCAGCAGATGGCACAATATGGAAACCTGCTGAAAGTGTTTGTATACATATAATAAAGTGCATGCAAAAACCCAAGACCCGCTCTAGGTCAGGGTTGCAGTTGCGTTCCTGCAGCAGAATACTGGTACATGTACATGTTATGTGCACTGAACATTGTACTGTACATGTACATGTTATGTGCACTGAACATTGTACTGTACATGTACATGTTATGTGCACTGAACATTGTACTGTCCATGTACATGTTATGTGCACTGAACATTGTACTGTCCATGTACTTCATTTCCTTGCTGCAGCCATGTACATGTACACGTACACTGCATGCATGCGGTTGCATATAGCCTAGCCACATTAATGTAGCACAGTGTGGAAAGCCTGGCGGCTACCCGAGGCTCAACCATGTTTAAATGTATTCATTTTCCATGCCTAATATCTTCATTTTACAGCGCATTTGAACATATCTACATGGATATGAAATTTGCGCTTTATAAATGACTAAAGTATTATTATTATATAGAATCACTGAGCCCAAATAACACACATGTACATGGACAAGGACATGCTCAGTTGATATGATATAGCACAGTTGACTGAGCTGGGGGAGGGATGAGTAATCATCAAGGGCACCTAGATTGGATTTGTCCTGCCTTATTCTACTGTCAAAGAATGATGTATCACTGGGGCCTAGATGTGGCTCAAGTGCAAAATGGTACTAATTTCCATATCTGTTGTTTGACTCTTCCTCTTAATCTGCAGCCAAGCTGTGACCAAGAACACTTTCCGGCAATACAGAGTACTGGGCAAGGGAGGATTTGGCGAGGTGAGTGGTTTCCCAGAATTGAGGTTTCAATCCCTGGAAATTAATAACACAGCACTTCCCACTGTAAAAGTGCATGCGTCTGTCAGCAACAGGACCCAAATACACCTGCACTTCTCATTCTATTATTATCACTTCATCCTCCTAATGGAAAAAAAAAAACATGTACAGCTGAACATGCATATGAACCGTTTTGTTTCTGCTTGGAAATCACCTCAGCTCACTGTGGAGTCAAAGCCTTTACATGCGTATACAGTGTAAGTACATGTACATGTATGCACCGGTACATGCAGACACCATACCATCAACCTCAGAGTGTTTGTGTCAAGATGAATTTCAGCCTTTCTCAATTCAAAAGTCTTTTTTAGGGGAGGAGATCGCCACATCAGCATCATGTGCAAGGATGCTTATCACTTGGCCATGATATTCAAATGTACATGTATGTGTACACATATTCACCCAGCTTGTTAGAGATGAACCTTAAGAACTGAATTGTCGGCCCCTGCTTGTGAATTTTGCCATCAGGTCATGTTGGGTGCAGTTTCAAAGCTTTGTTGGGTCTGCTTCTTCAGTAACAAGTCTGGCATGTCACACTCCCTGTAGCTCGACAAGACCAGTTGTAATATCCCTTTGTTTAAAGAGTGCCCAGATTTAAGACACAAGTCTAACGCACATACACTCTAGGAAAGAACAAAAAAATCCTGCCAGTAATCACAGACTGGGTGAGGGGTAGTATTCGCCGTGCCGCTTGTTTACCGTGACCCCTTGTGACTGATGGCACATTTTAGTTGATGCGCGGAATCCATTTCGCTGACGGCAGAGTGGCAATGTTTTATCCCATGGCCCGACAGCTTGGCATTTGACGGTTTGGCGGGAGGAGAAAGAGAGAGAGATAGATACGAAGAGGGAAAAGGTTGTTGGAGGGAGAGGGCCATCGCCAGGGGACTGGGTGCATATTTCAAGGCTCAGTGACACTGCAGACTCTAGCAGTCTCCTCATCAACATGTTTACCCATTATCTCCACTCGGGCTGGTGGACTTTGACATTTGATTGTTGGCTAACATTCTCTCTCTCACTCTCTCTCATCCTCATGTTAGTGTTTCAATTTTTTTTATGAACACGTCCATTTATTTATACAGTCATGCCTGATGGATTGATCTATGTGTTTCAATTTATTTTCAAGAGCTCCATATATGCAAAATATAAACTGAGTAGAATGTTTCACGTAGGGAAGAGATTGACGAGATAAAGTTAGACTCTTAAAACATTTACCTTTGCAAACCTAAAAATATGACTGCTGATTGTTTTAGATTTGAACTTTCAGCAGATTGTGAATTGCATACCTATGTGTTTCTTGAGCTTTTCTCTTGTAGCAGTTGGAGTAAGTTTTAGCCTTCATCAGGGGCTTTTGAATTAAAACAAAATTTAACGTTCATACTTGTCTCTTTCCATGTACACTTACTGCACAAAGTTAGCAGAACTAAACCGATAAAAATGTATTTGACGAAACATCTAGCATGTACAGTGCACATGTACATGTGTACCTCTTCCTTACAACACCATTCCTTGTTATCCATTGAGGACTTGACAGAGTTGGTTTTACCCCTGAAGTTCCATTTTACACAGTGATTATTTCTGTCAATATAGTACCTGCACATACATGTATGCAGAATTAATGTAACTTGTTTGAAGAGAGATAGGGAAATGCATGCATGTATATAACGTATTTACTTGTGGTGTGTACATGTACATTCAAGTTGTGAAATCCCACCAAAAGCGAATTTCTTTTAAAGGGTGGAATAAGTGAAATTGGTAAATCGGTCACTTAATGCAATCTAAATGTACCTTCATGTTTGCTCTCCACTGCCTGCACTAAAACAAAGGCTTCCTGCCCCTCGACCCCTGAAAGTTCATTATCCTTTTGACGTTTGACCTGGCAGGTATGCGCGTGCCAAGTGCGGGCGACAGGCAAGATGTACGCTTGCAAGAAGTTGGAGAAGAAGAGAATCAAGAAACGGAAAGGGGAGGTGATGGCTCTGAATGAGAAGATGTTGCTGCAGAAAGTCAACAGTAGATTTGTGGTAAGTCAGAGGTGTTTGTTTTGTTTCGGATATACATTAAGAAATGCATCAAGGACAAAACTGCCAAAGAACACATTTTTTTAAACGGAAAGTCAAACATAAAACAAAGGATGGCACAGCAGAGAACACAAAGGTACCGGGGGTAAATGGAAGGACAAAATCAAAATGGTAATAGGACAGATTTATAGAACATAAAGTCAAACTCAAATGGGAAAAACGACAAGCTCTCACCGAAATTTACAAAAAGACAAAGTCAAAATCAAGGACACAGTGACAGGAAACAAGAAATTGTCTGAATTCCAAATGATGTACTCTAAATGCAATGTGCAAGTGTAACAGACAAATGACATGTGCTTTCTGTCAATAGTATTGGTTTGATTCATTACAAATCCTCAGTAAAATTTATCTGCAGTGTGCACATGTGTAAACATGTTTGCATCATTTAAACCAAGCAAAATAAAATATTACCAATGTGGTAATACCCTGTATCTGGGGCAGGGGGAAATTTGCTCATAGTTTGATTTTAGTCAGGGCAACGCAGATCACAAAATGCACATGGAGTTTTGAATACAATCAGGTGGTCTATGCGTTTGTACGTCCGTTACCAAGTCGACCTCTGAAGAAGCGCCCCCAACTTTCAACAGGAGTTAGATACCAGTAAAAAAAAAATCATCTACCTCGCTGTTGTCTGATTTGGTTAATTGTTTAATTGTTAACTTTATCTTTTTGTCAATTTGTCTCGTCGTTTTGTCCTGTCTTTGATTTTGACTTTGTCTTTTAATGTACATGTCACTCTTTTTGTAAACTTGAGTTCTTATCGTTTTTGTCCTTTGTTAGATGTATGAAACCTACTAGTACATGTACATGTACTTCGCGCCTATGCGATATGTCGACATCATACATGTATGGTTGAAAATGGTGATAGCTATTGTGGCCAGATTTCTGTAAAGGCCAGTGACACACCATTAGTTCCGGTGGATTGTGACCCGCATGTACTGTACATGTGTTTCCTTGGGTTTGATCTCATGTCAGTGACAAAAAATGTTTATGCCTGTTACCAAGATGTTCATCAGAGACAACAGTAACAAGATAGAATAGTTACACATGTACGATCATTGGGACTGAATCCATGTTTTGTGTGCAGTTTCCTGTATCAGTGTACTGCATGGTACGTGGTACCCAGTATGTTGACTTCAGGAGTGATGTCTTCCTTCATGCCCATGTTTCCAGGCACATTTTGAACCACCTCTGTCTCGTCCATGCGATATCCTTTGAATCGCAAAACGACCTAAAATTAATGTACAGTTGCAGCATCCTACATGTACATGTAGGTTTCACTTGCGACCCACTTGTGTGATGTTGCATAAATAAGGCACTGTTTGGACTTCACATGTATGGGCCAAGCCACTGATATCTTGGTAACTGGACAATGCTGGATGGTAAATAAAATTTCATTGGGAAATCTTATGCTGGCAGGGATTTTGAAAGAAATGCATACAAAGGTTATTAGATGTCACAAAAGTGGTTTGCTATCCAGTAACTCTAAGAATTTTCACTTTCACATGAAATGTAGGCAAGAACCTTTGGGCCATATTAGGTTAATTACCAGTACGCTAACTCACTGTAAAGGGAAGCCTGCTAGGCACACCGGTACACGTATCCATATTTGTTCCCAACCCTTTGCAAAGCTCAACATTTTCTGAAGCTGTCATACCGCTATTTGCATATCTGCGTCCGTATTCTGAAAAAATATTTTAAAACAAAGCCGATACAATACAGTATGTCAAACACTTCAATAAACATTTCACTTTGCCCGATGTAAAAATGATACGGGCGCTTGGGCATATGCACTGCAGGTGAATTTTGCTGAGCAGCGTTTTATTTATCTTACTACCGACAGAAAAACGCACAAATGTTATTTGTCTGCTTGGTACTCGCTTGTTGCAGTTAGAGTGCATCATTTGGAATTCATTCCATTGAGTTTCACTACATTCTACAAATGTAAAAATGAAGTACATGTACAAATGTCTGTGTCCAGGACAGGGTCCAAGTTTCCCTGCACAGGGAATGAGGAGTTAGCACTGTAGTATTTTAATAAACATGTAGCTCCCTGAACTACCGTAGACTGATGCATGTACATGTACCGTTACATGTACATGTACTGGCTACATGTACATGTACATGTATATCCCAGCATATACTTTGCCATGAATTCCTTGGTGTTTTTTTTTTCTGACAAGGAACAGAATGACAACTTGTCGATGTGTAATGAGCGAAACTTTCATGGATTGTACCGTCTGGATTAATTCCTGGGTGTTTGCTTACCTTGTGTGCCTGGCTTGGGCCAGTGGGTACACCATACATGTACATGAAGCATACAAATTCAGGTGAAATTGTTTGTGAAATAATCACCCAGGTCACGGGTTGCTGCAATTGAAAAGTCTGGACATTTTTGTTAAATGTCAGTCTTGCAAAGGATTACCCAAGTTTGATAATGATAATTTAGTCATTCATAAAATGCAAATTTCATATATATATGTACATGTATGTTCAAATGCGCTGTACAATGAAGACACTAAGCGTGGAACAATGAATACATTTAAACATGGTTGAGCCGATGGCATATAAGGGTGCCTCGGGCAGCCGCCAAAGACCCACATTCACCAACATCAGTAAAGGGGAGACAATAAGAAGCAGTTACAGTTTTAGAGGTGGGAGGAAAACCCCAGAGGAATATTCTGGGTAGAACCCACGGAGTCAGGTAGGGACTGAAAACCCAATCCACATGTGGACTGGGCCGGGATTCGAACCCGTGACCACAGAGGTGGAAGGCGAGGAAAGAACTACCTTGCCAACCTGTATCTTACTTTATTGTTATTAATTATGACAGTGTCTTTAACTGAAAGTGCACCCATGATTGAAGCATGTGCATGTATGGGTACGCAAGCACATACTGGTACATGTACATGTATTTTGCAAGTGATACTAATGTCTGTCTACTGCATTCTGCTGGACAGGTCAGCCTGGCCTACGCTTATGAAACAAGGGATGCTCTGTGCTTAGTGTTGACCATAATGAATGGTGGTGACCTGAAATTCCACATCCACAACCTTGGCGCACCAGGGTTTGAGGAGGACCGAGCCCGCTTTTACGCTGCCGAGATCACCTGCGGACTGGAACACCTTCACCAGCACCGCTTTGTCTACAGGGACATGAAGCCAGAGAATATCCTACTAGATGACCATGGTACAGATACCTGCTATCCTAAACCCAAGTCCTTCAGTGGTTTTTGCTTGGAAGGGAAGGGAGAGTCATGCAAATCTTGCCTAGGGAATGGTTATGCTCGCCTTCTTGAGATAGATACATTGCCTCAATTGTTTTTTTTCACCTTGGGAGAAGAAAGTCTCACCTGCATCCCTCAGCCTTCAGAAAGTGTCAGGAATGCTTAATTATTAGAAAATACCTTTAAATGTACAGCAAGTTGAGATCTTAAAGAAAGTGCTACAACTCAGTAGATGATACTTGTACACAGGGTTCTGCAGGTCAGTATTTATGCCCCTTACATGTACCGAGATGTACCCGTTTAAAATGGACTGCAATTAGCATCAGACAGAATGCCATGATCATTTGTGTGTATTGTCATATTCGATAAATGTAATTTTTACTTTCCTGGCCTCAAAGGCCATAAAATACACACTTTTGGGGCTTTCTTTGTGCAGGTCATGTAAGGATTTCTGACTTGGGATTGGCTGTTGAAATTCCAGAGGGTGAATCCATTCGAGGAAGGGTAGGAACGGTTGGCTACATGGGTAAGTAAAATTGCAACAGTGAGATTCACAGGAAAGTGTTCCTGGCATTTCTGGGGAAGATCTCATGACAAACTTTTTTTTATGGTTGGCCAAGAAATTGGGTTGCATTGTAGAGCTCCAGGAAATGGATGTGCTGAGTTGAATTTATGGTTGTTTATCCTGTGAGGCCAAAACAAAATTGATCCGGTTTCTGTTTAGGGGCTGGTTCCAGAAGTGGTGCGGTTACACTTTTTTTTTTCGGCCCTCACTTTTTTCCCCTAGAAATGATGTACTTGTACACACACATGTGCTTTAGAACAAATGCTTTAGAACACATGGCCTTGCTACATGTGCTATAGGAAGTATTGGGACCCAGAGGGACTCCTTTACTGTACATTTTACTCAACTGTACCCCATTAAAATTACACAGTAACAAGATTCCACGTTTAGATTTTGGGTAGCGGCTTACAATTGCCGTAGAGTCTTTAATGCACTTGTTAATACTTTCTTGATTTGCTTTTTTCCCCACCCTTTTGATCAGCACCTGAAGTTGTCAAGAATGAGAGGTACACATTCAGTCCAGACTACTGGGGTCTTGGCTGCATCATCTATGAGATGATTGAAGGAAGGGTGAGTAGAAAGGGTCTTCCCTCCCTAAGAAAGCCACTCTGGGGGATTGTTTAGTGCCACTTTTTGCATTTCGTTGCGATCAGCAGGGTGGCCATATTGGATTTGGTTCAGTGGCGTATCGAGGTCTTGGGTGGGCAAATAGAATTCTTTTTCCATTTGTAAAAGAATCCTCACGTCCAACGGAGGAGCCCGAAAGAGAGAAGGAAGTACTGTTTCTGAAATCAGTTCTAAAATCAGTCAAAGCCAGCAAAAACATTCGGCAACTTGTCTGGGGTGGGGGGACATTAACCACTTCCTGCCGGGGATTCCGGATCCAGACACGTATGCTTTATATGCATGGCCGGGGTCTCCGAACTCGGACAAAGGGAACAGGACCCTGTAACAAAAGACCGTACTCGGAGCAAAAGACCAGGCTGCTGGGCATTACCAACATTTTTTCACTCTCAAAAGTGGAGATAATTCAGCCTTGTTTTGAAACAGTATACCATGGTTTGGGGCATTTAGAGCGAGTGGATTACCGACGGGGACAAAAGCGCTCCACTACTGCTGCAATGAGCCACACAGCACCGCTGCACGCTAATCTGACCCCTATTGAAAAGAGGTCAGCAGCGCACTGAGCCAGGTTCGTGAACAAAAGAAAGTTATATAACACTGCACAATCTGGGCTCTTTTTACAAGGCTGCAGGCCTGGCTGAAATACTCAGGCATCAATAGATTTTGTCTGTCAGGCTAGTGTGGACACCAGACAGTCCTTCACGTGTTTGTAAGTGCTCAGTAAATGAAGAAAGGAATTTTTAAAGAACTTTAGGAAACATGTGGTTATGATGCGCTAACATGTCTTGGGTAGTGTGGATGTAGTGGTAGGCCACCAAGGAAATCTATGTGAATTATTAGTTTTAGGTTGCCAAGGCAACACGGACAATCAGAAAGGCAACACAGACAATCAGATTGATTGAAAACAGGAGACAGAATGTACAGTACCTGTCCCAAAGATGATACAAATATTCTTATGTCACATTGACTGTTAGGTTCTAATGTTAATTCAAGTCCAACTTTACTCATTCCAAGGTCGAAATTATCTATCTGCAAAGTCTGATCTCTAAATTCTGCATGCCAAATTTCCAGTTCCGGACGCCCTAACGCCATTGTGGGTGTGACTGTGGACTTGGCCTTCCAGATTACACTCTGTGGTGTCTACACTAAGAAGGCAGATTTCACATGCCCACTGTACTGCCTTCGTGGGCATTTGCCATACATTTACAAAAAGTTGAGCAGTGTGCCAAACAGTAACAGGCGACCCCTAAAACACACCTCCCTACACAGAGATTTGGCAATCAAGCTCAGTGGCAGTGCATATGAAATGGATGCATACTGTCTGAAAGCCTTGGTGTTCCTGTGAATGGGATGTGGTTGAAAGTGCATGACTAGCTTAGCTTCTGGCTGGCATGGTTAATTATATGTAGGCTGCATACACATGGATTTGTCACTATTACCAGCTCCCGAGTCCTTCACCACACTCACACCCACGCCCTACTAACCATAATGGATTCATCAAATTGCATGATGCAGCTTTTGGAATAAATTTAATCTCCCTTTGATTGGATATTTGCTGTCACTGGCTGGAGGATTGTGGGATCAACAAAGCATTAACGATATTGGTTACAATAAGGCACGAGCTTACAGAGTATAATGTGGCATACTAATGGCTTGTTGGCTCTATGAGCAACTGCCTCTGGCTGTGGGAAATGATTTAACCGTAAAAGAGCTGGGGTTTTTTTTGTCAATCTCAATCTCACATGGGTGGGGGGAGGGGCAAGAACTAGGCTGTCCCATATCTGATCTGTTTGGCATTTGGTACGCATGGAAAGACACTCATTGTGGTTACATCTGTGAAGTTCCAGTGCAATCTAGCTAACGCTTTGTTTTAACGGCCTTTGTGCATTGTGCACGTCAATGGGAAAAGTTGAAATTTTGGTTGACATGTGTGGGAAAAATACATGTTTTTTTAAGAATGG
This sequence comes from Acanthaster planci, assembly GCF_001949145.1. The sequence continues at coordinate 118,090 of NW_019091576.1, read as the reverse complement.
TTTTCACGTGGCTTGTTTTCACGTGGTTGGTGTCAAAATGATCACAGGACATTGCTGAAGATTTTTATTTGCTCGGCGTCGGAAAGAAATGTATTGCAGTGGTATTAGGGGAAAATGTTGAAGGGGTTGGAAGCTCTTTTAGGGTTAACCGCTTGCTGCTGGGTGCTTTTAAAAATGCAGTGCACACATACGGGAGATTTTCAAGATTTAAGTTTTCAAAATTCTTCAAAAATTCATCTCATTTAATAGACATTTACACCCACACGAATGAATGTTAGTTGGCTACTCTAAGCTGACAGGCAAAAATTAATTGACTCCTGAGTATTTCAGCCAGGCCTGCCACCCTATAGAGAGAGCCCAGAATTGCGAGGTGTTGCGTAATATCCTTTGTCCCTAGTAAATGCGAGTGTCGTCTTTTTAAATGCGGCTGGATTAGAATGCAGCGGGGCTGTGTCGCTCATCAATGGGACTCTGGAGCACTTTTGTCTGCGGTGTTAATCCGCGGGTGCGCTATGCTCAAAACATTGGTATACTGTTTAAGAACAGTGACAGATTATCTTAAAAAATGCATGCCAAAAAATGATGGCAATTCCCAGCAGCAGGTCTTTTGTTCCGAGTACGATCTTTTGTTACACGGACCAGCTCTTTTGTCCCATTTTGGGCACCCCGTCTCTGTGTATAAACCCATGGTGCTCAAAACCGGGTTCCCCGGCAGCAAGTGGTTAACAAAGGTTCCAGCAAGAAAAATTGAGAAATTTAACTCCCCAAATTTTTGCTTTCTGTTTATTTTTTATAAATAAAAAAGCTTTTCCGCGTAGAGTCATTTTCAAAAATTACATTACATGTACATTGTCTCATTGAATGATCATGTAACGTGTTTTTACAGTAGTGCATAACATCAGTGTAGTGCTTTATACCCATTTGAATGAAATTTTTTGCAAAGGCAGGTCTTGTATGACGTCTGTAAGGCAGCATGGGTTAAAAAAAAGCCAGTCTAAGTACTCAGAAATAAAGGCAGGCACACTAAATATTAGACTGTTACCATTTCAAATCATGGAAATGTAGTCAAATACCAAGAGTTGTCTAAACAAGATACCAAGGTTTCACATTGAAAATAAACAACAGTTGCCATGATTGATTAATTTATGTATGGGTGGTCCTAGACTTGCAAATGACTGCATATAATCAGTCTAGTATTCACGTACATCTAATACACAAATACCAGCTTTGTTTCTGATACAGGCCAAAAAGTGAATTTTTTCCCATTTAGTGAAGTTTGAGTTCAGAGGAGTTTTTTGGCCCACAGCCTGACCACTCTCAATATGAACAACATACAAGCTGTTAGATTGTCAGTGATAATGACAATATAATTGGGGGTCGGGTTGGTGAAACTGGGAACTTACCTGCCATGCTACAGCTACATAGACGTCTGCCGACCCAGCCACATGGTGCCCATGGCTGGTAGGTAACTCGGTTAGAACTGAGGACAACACTTCTGCGTGATACTGGTCTGGCATTCATGGTGGAAATGAAACGTGCAGATGATAGCCTATTGGAGTTCGTAGCTTGATGGGTTGTATTCACCGTTGGAAAATTGTATACTCAAGCTTCAAAATGGCTTTGTGAAAAACTGATGAAACTTACTCAGTTTTCCATGTTTTGTCTAATTGTTAGACATTGGGTTGGTGTCAGTTCCCAGATCTTTGAAATACACAAAGTAAACTGTCTGAAACAGTTAATTTAGGCATTTCCAGGCGTTTGTGGATCTTTGAAAGCATATGCTTTACTGCAGTATCACTTTCTCCGTGAATTACCCCTGGGTGGGAAGCATCTCTCCTTAATGATTTAATTTATAGACGTTCTATTTTTTTGTTTTGGTAGGCCCCATTCCGAGCCAGGAAAGAGAAGGTGAAGAGGGAAGAGGTGGACCGGAGGGTCAGAGAAGATGAGGAGAATTACTCGTCCAAATTCAGTGAAGATGCCAAAATCATATGCAGAAAGGTACATGCTAAGTACATAATGCATGTATATGGTCTATTCTAGTACCTGGCTGAGTGTTGATGCATTTCACGTCATATTGTCCCTGCTTACTGGGCCCACAAACAGTCCTATAAACCACCTCAACTCCCTGCGGAGTATACAACCACAGGTGCAACCATTTCAGACACTCGCAAATTAACTGCAAATAACGCTCTCTCTCTCTCTGTCCCAACGGGTGCCAATTTATAGGGTAAAGTGACTTGTCCAAGTTCACACAGCATATACCCCCATGGCAGGATTTGAGGAAGACTGATTTTCTTGCCGTTCACAAGCTGAACTGTTCCATTATCTGGTGACGAGAGTTTGAACCCCTTCCAGTGCGTCATGCATTCTGGCTTATATAATACTCCCTGGTCAACAGACCAGTGCCCTCTCTCGGTAAATGTTGGGCCGTATTATAACTTGTCTGTGCTGCGTGCCTTGAAGGGTTGAGAGCCTATGTTCCATTCCCCTGAATAGAACCAGTATGGCTTCCCAGGGTCTGTGCTCACTGCAGCTAGCAATTGTACACACAAATGATAGGTATTGTTTTCCTTCGAAAGATGGTGATATGATGCAAAGCCGGTTTTTAGGGTTGTAAGTCAGGTGTGTCATATCTTGCAAAGTTGTAATGCAAAATGTTTTTATTTAACAGGTAAGGCAGCAAACAGTTGATCAAGTGTCTAGAACTTTAGGGCACTATTGAAACACACCACTTAATTTTTTAAAAAAAGTCTTCAGTTTTTGCGGTCAGATGGCTCTGTTGATCCCCCTCAAATATTTTGGTAATTTGCAAGCTACTGCATTATCCTGTGGACTTAATGCATAGTAATGTGCACACAGTATTGTCTCTTGTGCTGGGTGTTAGAAACATGCCTTCTTTGTTTAACCTTTTCATTTGCAGTTGCTCCAAAAAGAAGTTGAGAATCGGCTGGGGTTCCGGAACAACTCTGCTCAAGATGTCAAGGATGAACCCTTCTTTGCTAGCATCAACTTTACCCGTCTGGAGGCTGGCAAGGTGGACCCACCGTTTGTGCCCGATGTGAGTCTTGTCCTTGGCTGGCCCACATCTTACCAATTGAAGTGACCAGACTCCACTAGAGCTCTAAAGTATTTTTAGTACAGTGTCTGTGGTTGGCCTTTAGTGCTTTGGCAACACCTCAAAAGTCCTTTCCAGAACACTGCGAGTTCCCTTTGAAATTTTTCTGATAAGAATGCCTTCCCTGAATAAAATAATGCAAAGGCATTGACAAACGTCCCAGCATGAAACATGCATTATTCCTAGTAGGATCTAGCCTATGCCATAGATGCTTACTCGCAGATAAGCATCTATAACATCTGTGCACATTTGCTGATTAATGAAGCAAGAGAACCTCCTCTTGACCTCGTAATGTTGACCAATCAGCAGCCATGTATCATATGGACCTGTGATGGCAAACTCAATGTCAAAATTGACATAGTAAATTCTGCAGTCAACCCTCATTGGCTCGTGCACAGGGTCGCATAAAATTTGTATGCCATGTATCAGACGTTTCAGAGTTTTGTTCCGATAAACAAGAGATGACTCTGTAAGTAGGAACAGCACATGTTTCCATTTGGAATAAACATTTGTTCCCATTGGTAATATTTTATACTTTGCAACTTGCCAGAGTTTTTGGTTGTAATACATGTACCCGTACATGAATATGAAAGTGATAGATACCTGCTTGTATTCACTGCTTGTGAAGTTGCTGGGGACATTCACTCAGACAGTTTCTCTAAAGTGGAAGTTTCTTTTTCACCCGGTCCTACAGCCCAAAGCAGTGTATGCCAAAGACGTATTGGACATCGAGCAGTTCTCCACAGTCAAAGGAGTTAACCTGGACCAGAACGACGACAAATTCTACAGCAAATTCAACTCGGGCTGTGTGACAATTCCTTGGCAAAATGAGGTCAGACAGTAAACCATTTTTTTTTTAAACCTGATACAAAGGAATCTGAGCAACCAGATTCTCTTAAAGTGAGTTTTAATGACAATTTTACGCTTCTTTGTTTGGTTTCCTGGTTTGACATTACCTGAGTGAAAAACATCAACTGTTGTTTATTTCCATTGTGCAAGATTTGCTTATCAAAGGCCTGCCACTCAAAGATAGTGCTGGCTACCTAAGACTTGTTTTGAAAGGTTGGGTCACGTATGTTTAACAACCAGGAGGTTACATATTTGTGAGTAAGCGTGGCCCACTTCTAAGCTGATAGCCTATTTTGCTGGCTAGGAAAAGATAAATTAATAGGCATGTCAATAGCCATTAGGTAGCCACAGTACAAGCTTTGTCTAACGTTGAGAATGTCAAATCAGTTTCCACACAGGCTGGCATCAAATGTACTTTATATGTAGCACCAAAAATGTACAGCACATCCTAGTTCTGGATCTTCTAAAATGTGAGAGTAGTGTCTACTGGCTTTTATTTTTCACATTAAGGACTTATGCTTTATGGCCCTTGGAAACTAACACTCTGCCCTGTATTAGCATCTACAGGTATAAGTATGGTGAAAGAGCACCTCTAAGGAAAACAGGTTTTCTCTGATTTCATCTGTTCAAATAAATAAGGAAGCATCCAAATCGAACATAGTGTCACTTGTCTTCAGAGCTCAAGCTAAAAAGGTTTTTTTCTGTTCATGTCAAGATGCTACAAACACAGGGCGAGGGTTCCCCTCATTTTTTCTGTTTTCTCCGAATGATGCAATCTACATTCAGAATTCGTGTCTTGGCATGAACAGAAACAAAAGGCCCTTTTAGCCTGTTGTAGTTGAGGTCGTAAGACAAATGATTCTGCGTTCGATTTGGATGCTTCCATATTCATTTGAACTGGTAAAATCAGAGAAAACATGTTTTCCTTAGAGGTGTTCTTTGATCCAAGACTTCTCCAGTTGAAAGTTGTGTATTTGTTCTCCAATGCAGAAATGTGTATTCTCTTTGGAGAAATTTTCTCCAGAAACAGAATTGTGCACTGGGTACTATGAAACATATAGACATATTTATAACTGCAAAGATTTCTCTCAAAATCTGACTGTGTTTGGAATGTAAGGGACAAGACACATTGACCAGTTACTTTTCCTGGCAGTGGGACACATTGTTTTGGCACCGGTATGTACAACACTTTAAATAGCACCTAAATCAGTTGTAAGTGCAACCAAAATTTTGCTAATGCGATCATATTTTCACCATCTAGTCGCCATTTGCGACTTAAGATAGCTTAAAAACTACATACAAATGTACATGTATTTGAACAATTCTGAGTATGCTTAAAAATTAAAAAAGCAATGATTATGTACTCAAAGTTCGTTCCGGAAAAGTATAGAAATGGCAGCGCAAGTCGAATCGAATCGCACTGAGTGGGCTGTTATTTTTGTGTTAATATACATATACCATACTTCACATGTACGCTGTACATGTGCCGCGATCACACGCGCACGGTTTGGTTGGTTTCCAATCTAAACATGCGTTGTTGATGCACTGTTTACGGACACCAGGGCCAAATTACAAACCACGGCATGGCAAGGGCTCCATTTTTGGTGCTTTTTTCCTGCAACGTAAATGAAACCTCAAAGGCAGAGCTCGTGCCGGAATTAAAGGGTGTTGCTGTGATTTAGAGTGCCAGAAATAGCGCAATTCATGCAGCAGGGTGTCCCGTGACACGCTGAAACTACGGACATCATAACATCCATGGCTGAATCCTTGGCGAAAACCCTGATTTCGTTGATTGACCTCATTAGCGCTTGTATGCAAGTTGTGTGGTGGACGTGTTCCGGTCCAGGTCATGATTTTTCGGCATGGATGGACGATGTAAACGCAGGGTATTTATAGTATACTACATGTACGTGTGTGTACGTACTTTCATGAATATTCAGCACATGTGATTACTAAATTTTCATAAAAGTGCTGGCACCTAGATTTTTCCCCATTAGGAGCCAATGGCTACCAAATACTGTTTTTCTGTTGAAAAGGTTGGGTATGTAGCATTTTTTGCCCCTGCGGTTTTCTGGTAAACTTCTTCTAAACTGCCCAAAACAAAAAAATCTTCATCAACCATGGCATCTTCTGCGAGTTAAATTTGTTTATAACATTTTGGATGACCTCCAGTTCATCGGAGCCAACATGTATTCTCAAATTTTGAAAGTATGGTTGGAAACACATGTGGCTGTTGCCCTTTTGAATGACCGTAGTGGGTCAGACTGGGGCGGGGCGGAAGGGGAACCATTAGTGCTGTCACCAAATGAATTACATGTACATGTAGCTCAGGGTTCTTTCTGTCATGCAGTTCTTGTATGCAGAAAGCTTCCATTATTTCAAACACATTTCTTATTCTGTTCAATAAGAGAAATGAAGGAGCAGTCAGGATCCAACCTCTTCTCCTTCCCACCCTTCCCAGATCTGCCTCTGAGGAGGTCAGTCAAATTCCAAAGTTTAGTTTCCTTCTAGGATTAATTTCTGGCATTGTTTTATGACCAGATGGTTGAGACGGAGGTCTACAAGGAGCTCAACCACTTTGGGCCCAACATGACGAGAACACCCGACCTGATCATGGATCAGCCACCCCCACCCCCAAGGGAAGGTTTCTTTAGGAGAATTTTTAAATTAAAGGTAAGACCGACAAATTACACTTTCCTAAAGCTCCAAAAGCTGTGAGGTTGTTCCCCATGAAGAACTTCCTGATCGCTGTCGGAACTGTCATGCATTTGCTAGATACATCCGTAGATACCATTACAGAAGGCCTGTGGTCGTGTAGTGGCAGTTGAGTGCCTGATAATGTGGCATGCCCAGAGAGAGAACTAGCAGGCATAGAACATCTCATTTCTCATTCATCCTGTCTTCATGTGCAAAGAACTTTTTAATAAGCTTTAACTGTATTAAAGCAACACGGCATGGTGGTCAATCATCTAAAGGCCAGAAATTTCTCCAAGACTGAGAACTTGAATGGAAAACTAAAATCACGGGTTTCTAGTTATTCCGTGTTTGAGATGGAATTATCGAGACTGATGCTTTGAATAGGCTTATTTCTTGTTCTAAGTGTGCCTTCGTAATCTGCTCAGTACAGGTGCTATTTCAGAGACCAACCCCATGTCTCAGAAAAAAGCAAAAGACACACAACAGACATTTGGATGTTTCATGCCTCCCTCCACCTGTTCCATTAGCAAGGATGTCACGAATTGTCAGTGGCGGGCTTTGGGTAGGGTTGGGAAGATTATCACTGCCAACGTGTCAGCAAAGACGTCCACTGTAGAAATTGCACATTCAAGTAGCTACATGAAAGTCCCTCATTTTTCCTCAGTAGCTGACGGCGCACACTTGTAGCTCATTACATGCTTAGCCGTGCATGCTGGCCAGAATGGTATCATTTCATGTCAGCATCATCTCCTGTCAGTTATTATCCTTTGCCAGTAGAGTTTAATAGTCTCATGTGTTTTAAAATTGCAATAAGACCGAGTAGCCAGATTTTGTTTTCCTCTGACTGTGATACGCCAACAGCTGTTGGTATTAAATGCTTCAATCAGGTTGTGTTTGCACCTGCATGCACATCTGGATGCAGCAAGGCTTGATTTGATACCCATGGTACTGATCGAGGAGTGCTCCAGTGTACTTTTGGTAGGGAAGCATCGGTGTTCTCTGTTGCGGCCATTTTGCTGAAACCTTTTTCGTGGCATTTTACCCATTTGTCATTGTCAACAGTATTATTTCACAGTAAACTTGCCCAGATGATGGTATAATTTCATCCCAAATTTATCCATTTAAATCAGTAGATGCAATAAGCACCGTTGCGGTCCATCTCAGACTTGGACTCTGTAGGTTTCGATCCCTGGCAGTCATTTGCTCAAGATAACCCTCCAAGACAGGGTTGCTCTGCAGAAGTTTGCCGCAAGTCTAGTCATCCCACATGGATGCTTGTTGCTCCATACATGCTCGACCTCCACAGATTAATTCAAGCTTCTTTGATGTGTACAAAACCAGTTGCAGTCACTTGCAAGGACGAGCGGACAGTTCACCCACCACTGCATACAGAAATGCCCACATGGCGTTCACAGAACTGCAAAACTTGCAGAGTATAGGTTTAATGTTGTACAGTCTCCACTGTAAACTGGTCACAGTTGTACCCTGAAAATAAGAATCATTTTGGGTTTAATCATCTCAGGGACTGAGGATCCCAGATTGGATCCATTCAATCATTGACAGTTTTGTTTATCGCATTAAACAGAAGATTTTGTATATGTCATTTACAATTTTAGTAAAGAAAACAGTCGACGGATAGGGTGACGATTGAGAGCTGTGCATGAGAAATTTGGTGGTGGATGCTTATGTGGTTTACTTTAAAAATCATTACTATGACTAATTATGGGGACCTAGGTTCAGTCATTTTTCCTGCTGTGCCTAGAGGTTCTTTCAAGAAAACTTGAAGGAATTTGAACTGTTAACTGTGGTCCCATTTTCTCATAACACATCAGTGTGCTGGTCATCTCACCCAGATCGATTCAACCACAAGCAGTTTAATTCGTCCTCAAGTAACATCTTCCGCAGGCAGTGGTTTGTGGGCTGAGTTAAAGGTTTACCTGCATACAGTCCACAGGGCCTTGTGGGACAGTTGCACAAAGTGGCAGTGGAAACAGGATTTTAACTCATTATGCATTGATAGAAACCAAGAGAGAAAAAGGTCCATTGGTGTTTGGACAACCAGTACCTTACCTACTAGCACATACATGTACACGTACTGTGCACATTTCTTCACTGCCATACTACGTCCCTTTACCCAAGAAGACAACAATGCCCTGCTTTCTAGTTCCCCGGTTGAACTGTGTGATCACCCCTAAAGTGGGCCATGCTTACATCAACACAGTTTGGGGAGTGGGATTGTTTTGTACTTTACAAATGCCAGGGGCCAAAGGTTGCATAGGATATTCAGTCACAACATTCTGATTCTTACTTATTTATTGACAAATACTCCACCGTGGTTTAGGGTTGACCGATCGTGTCCCCATTGCTGGTATAGTTATCAACTCAATTTACTCCCAGGCAGATATGCAGCGATCTGTCCACGAGGTATGATACTGATAACGCTAGCTTGCCTGCGTTATAGTGCAGTGTTACAAAGTACATGTACATGTATAATAAACTTTCCTGAGGTATCCAATCCACAACTACTGGTATTTCCTGTGACTTTCATCCAAAATTGAACAAAGGACAGAGCAAAGCATAAAAAACGGCAGACTGGCCAGCCAAAGATATCACACAGGCTGCATGTCATGTTATGAATTTTGTGTCACGCTTTCATGCCAACTGAGAAGATAAAACATCGTACATAAAGAGGATTTATATATAATGAATGTTGCTCATTTGTGCAGTGAAAAGGACAATATCAAATGTTGACAGATTGAATTTTCCATTCCACTCAGCCTGCTTCATGGAATGGAATATTCAGTCTGTCACTGAACGAAATCATTATTACCTTTGCACTCATAAATATTATCGCTTCACTGACCAAGAGTGTTCCAAAAGGCTGAACATTTTAAGAAACAAGACAATGATATGGGATGACTGATGACAGACAGGTGTAAATATAATTGTCAGCTCAGTTTCGTGTGACCACAATCCTGATAACACATGTACGTGTATGTGTGTTTGCTCGAGTCAAATGTCCAAGTGCAGACAGTGGTAATTTTGGTAATCATCTTGAGTGAAACTGCTCAAAAACACCAGTTCAGCGTCAGGACGGCCTTATCATTTGAAATGAGATCAATGTGTGACTTCTTGCTCCCTTTGTAAATCACAGTGCCCTTGTTCATCATCGGGGGCAGATGAGGATTGAGGCTTCGTCCAGCTAGTCTTGACAAGGTAGCAAGACCCTTCCCCCCCTGCTCTTTCTCACCATTCCCAGCACCAACCAGAGCTATTCATGTTTCACATCAAGCTGCTTACAATTAGTTTTTCTCTTCTTTTTTTCAGTCAAATCTTCACCGCTCACTCACTTCTTTTGCTCTGTGCTTCCACCTCACAAACATGCAGTTTGAAACCAAACAGCTGGTTTTGCAGTATTTTGGTGGATTCATGACCCCGTGGCCCACCCACTTCTACTCTATGTGGATAAATGGAATTGTGTTTCCTTTGCCAGTTTCAACACTGCCGTTTAGTTACTTGAGCTGTTCACAAAATAATTTAGGCTGTGATTTGATTTCACGTGCACATGTACAGTACATGTAGTTTAGTTTTACTATGCAAGCGTTACCACACTTCTTAAAACCCTGTATTTCACCAAACTACATATATGCACGGTGATGGGTACCTCAGTGGCACATAAACATGTAGATGAATCCCTCCGCTGATATCAGAACACATTTTTCTACTGGCATCAGAGAGCTTGAGAATGCTGTTTGGAATCAGCATTTGAGGTATCATTCAACGTAACGGATGTTAACTATAGTGCATCAAATCTTTAGGTCTGTTGAACTGAGACTTGGTGGCGAAAATGAGGGCTTGGGTTTTTGGAGTTGTACTTGAATGTCTGTATTTCTAAGATTTAGATCTTGCACAAGTTCAGTTGTTCCCAAGGAAGCCACAAACACAGAATGCATGGGGTAGAAGGACATATTTCTTCTACACAATATTGGGTATTTTTCCACTTGTCATTGTAAATAATCTGTTCACTTGCCAGTCACTAGTATACATCTCGTGCCCTTAATTGATTTTTCTATTTTCTCATCTTTTCATATGCTAAGTGTTCAGCCGTGGATAGCCACCTGCAGAACTTTGTTTTTGTTTTTTTTGCTGGAAGTCTGTGTAATAAGTAAAGCTACATCTTTTTCTGACGCTCTTAATTCATCCGTGTTTTCTTATGGTAGGGAAACTGTTTGCACAGGACCCAGTGTGGGAAAGTGATAGAATTATGTTACTGTTTTCATTGGAAATTAGACCTGTTGTGTTAATATCAGTGTTCATGACAAGGCTTATGCTCACAACCACATGCACAGTACATTTAGAATGTTCAGACAATGCGCATGAAGTTCAGAAAGATTTACACAACTTAAAATTGTCAAATGCCAGCAAAGTTTTCGTCATCACAAAAAGAGATCGATATTTGAACAGAAGCACTACTCAGTGCCGTGTCTCAATGAGGGGTTGTCATTGAGAAAGTGTTTTTACAGTGCATTATTTGAAAGTATTGACAAGATTTCTCCATTCTGTTTGTCAAAAAACTTAAAAAGTGGGAGGTTTTTTAAACAATACTTTTTATGCATACAATTTTTGTTGGAAGTGTGTGTGTAAAATAGCAGTATGGCTGTCCTTGAGGCGTTTAACTGCATTTGTGTTTGTTTGGTATCACCGTTTAAATAGGTGAATTACATGTTTGTCAGGATTATATATGCAAGATGTCCACCATGAAGTTTAAGGGAAGCCTCAGTATGACAGATGCCGTACCTGTGGGTACACTTCAAAGCAAAACATTCCTCTTTAATTAGGCATTATAATGAAGATTTTTGCCTTGGGGTGACCGACAAAGGACACAAGCAACTACCTAATTTGCACCATTTTTTTGTCAGTAGTGATCCTGACGAGAAAATTTATTGCCACCTTTGAAGTGTGCTGTCTGTCTGAAAAGATAACGCCATTTCTTGGACCCTTGTGGTTGTCGCCATTCAGTTTTGGTCACCTTCACAGTTAGCCTTAAGGGATATTTTCTTTCTGAAAGAAAATGCTGTATAAAGCATATCAGTTGTAGCCACCTGTCTGTTCTAGCTCTCCATCTTTTTCTGTTGTAGCCGTTTGCCTTAGTAAACAGTTCATGGTAGCTGTGCACTGCTCACACATAGCAGGTATTTCCTTGCTCCTTGTACAGTGTGCTTCATACATGTAGCATGGCTTGCACATTAGTAGAACAAGCAGTGCCATTCTGTAATGTAGAGACCCACGCTGCCCACAGTATGCTTCACCAGTTGCTTTAAGTGGCTTGTCTGTGTGTAATCGATGTGCATGTACATGCACATGTGTGCTGCTGAGCAATGGTTCTCAGCATTATGAACATGTACGTGTTCAGCATTTGTGTATGTCATTCAGTTTAGCATGCAGTCTGCTAGGTTCCGCTGGGAATCATCCGGCACATGGCTAACTGCACCCAGCCAGCCAAGACTGGAGGGGGCTGAATTCTGTGGGGAGAGGGGTGAAAAGGGGACTTTTGACTAGGTACAAATAGAAAGAAACCCTGCCGTTATTAGCAGTGGTACATGTACATGTATGTGGGCTTCGCATGAGAGCCACTATTGAAAGTCCTGCACACGGGTTGTGCGTACAGAGCACAAAGTGTGGAGGACTACTTTTCATCCGAATATGTACAAGCTGATACTGTCTTTACCCAACTGCTGACTGTATAGTTGCACTGATGACATTCAGTTGCCCTTTGCACATACATACATACATGTACATGTATTTGCTCTCTGATCACAAATAAGGGAGTTCTATACAGAGTGCTCAGCCACTAATTCTTTGGACCTTTCTTCCTGTTTGTCATTGTTTGGAATGTTCTTTAGTGAAAAATGACATTGGTTGTATCCCAGACATTTCAACAGAAAGTAAACGTATTTTTACTAGTTTTATTCAAACATTCGGGGTCGGGATGTACATACATGTACTCTTAAGCCGCTTGTGGTAGACCTCAGAGGTCAAGTATCCTTATTTAATTGTATAAAGTAGCGTGTGGTATTATTTCCTTGAGTTTTCAGCAGTGGTCATAATGTTTTATTGTATCCATGTAGCTATTCATGCCTTGTTTTGTCCATTCACTCCACAGAGAAGCGAGAACCAATGACACGAAGTCCCAGCCAATGGGAACCAATCGTACAGCTTGACCAACAAGAGGGAAATTATGTGATGCTGGCAAGAGAGGAAACGTTAGAGGGCAAACAACTTTACCACTTAAACAACATAAGACCGATGAGGAAAGCTCCATTTGTTACAATGTAGAGGAAAGAAAGGGACCGTGGAAAACTGAAAATATACATTGTAAAAAAAGGGGAAAAATTGTTTTAATAAAGGAAGCCTTGCTATGACTATTCTGAAAACTTCTCAACCTCCAAAACTTGTGTACAAACTTTTCAGTAAACATATCTGCAGAAAAGCATGAGGAGGACAGATTTTACATTATATGGTTGTATGGAACATTACATGTATGCCTGTACAAAGAAATCTTGCCACATTTTGGTTTATTTGCATATTTGGGGCAAAACAAGTTTTGCATTAAAAAAAAAGTGAAAAAAAAAATGATAGTAGAAGCAGTTACTATATCGTGGATGTTATATATGTATGCATATGTACAAGATGAAAAATTTACACTTGCGGACGCATCTTGAGACAAATGATTTTTAAAAACAGAAATTGCCTAGCTGATAGATGTTTGTGGGTTTTTAGACCAAGAATTTCTCTGTGGCCAGTCTAGTCACTTTTTACCATAGTTCTTGGTCGGTCCAGTTTTCTCTCTCTTCAGTGAGTTTGTTACACTGGTCTTTTGTAAGATCACTAGATGTCACTGGGCCTTGGTCCGCTATTGAAATTGTCAGTATTTATGTTCAAAGAAATGCACCGGTAGTTTGGAGATTTTATAGCGTCTAATTTTACAATGTCTGTCTAGGCAAACTCACAGTCAGTTGTCCACAGCAGTGTCGTTTCAAGTCAGTAATTAGAAAAGCACGTACTACACAAAGATTTTTGGTCAGTAGCAGCTGTCGCTCTGTAATCAGGGAGGGGAGGGGAAAGCAGTGATATTTTCCTTCCGTGAAAATGTGCAACATGTGCAGGTGAAAACGGATGGCATTGTTCTAAATTTCGTGCCATGGTACCTGTATTGAGGACCGATTGAGTTGAAGGGTGCTGGGTAATGTAGAGCTTGGTTCTTGCTGTTGGTTCTTGAGAACATAAACCTGGTTTTAAAATGCTTGCCTATCTCACTTTGCCTTGATTGATTGCAGTATAGGTTTGCGAGACAAAAACCTGCGTGAGTGGACTTTTGTACAGAGACAGACATACAGAATGTGTTAGCAAAATTGAGTGTCCAAAATAGGCAGTACAGTATTTCAGGCCACGATTAGGGTCACGTAACTGACAATACCGGTAGAGGGAAGATGGCAGGGAAAAAAAATGAGTCAAGTTGTTGCCTAGATTGGATAAGTTGATCACTATACATGTACCTTGAAAGTTTTCTGGTCCAAGTAGCCATAACATATCCATGCATAAATTACACATGAGCTGTTGGCCAATCAGAGTGTGGCCAGATCATACGAATTGGGCCATAGGGCAGAGTTAAGACAGGTGGTACAGTGTATATTGAATTTGCCTATTAAACATGAACCTGTAGATCACATTTCATCAAGCCACTCAGAATGCAGGGGGGCATTAAGTTCACATAACTGGCAGAGTCTTCTAAGCAAATGCATGGACAACTATGGCCAATTTATGGACTTGATTTCAAGCCTAGAAAAAAGTGTAGACAAGGTCTATTAAAGCCAGTCCCTGAGGTTTTCAGGGTTAGGTTTGCTCAGCTTTATGGAATAGGATCTGGTCAGTGGGAAAATCCAATATATGTACCATTGCCTATACAAACAGGATTGATTTTTTCCAACTGAGAATATTTAAAACTTTTTGTAAGCATGTTGTTTTGCAACGTGGTGACTAGTCTGAAATAATAATAAAGGTTTCTGCTCCTCGTATGAGCTGCCAGCACTAATGCATATTTTGTAGCTGTAGAGAAAGGCAAAGGAGAAAAGAATTAAGCCTTCAAAATGCTCCTGTTGCCTACAGATACGTTGCATGTGCGTATTTCTTTGGGGAAAAAACCCTTGGTGATAAAATCCTTTTTTTTGCAGTTTACTTCCTTTGAAGAGAAGTTGTGACTTGATGTGAAACAAGAATACGGGATTTACCGCTCTGGAACAAAAGAGGGTGTGTTTTTTTTTTGGTACTGATTGCGCAGAAGTATGTGCACGTTTGACGCGTAGCACGCTGAGTATGCCTAACTTATTTAGTCCGGCTTGTCTGGTCTTTGTGTACACGCAGAACGCGTGCAAGAACCCGCTTGTTACCACCTGTCCTTTTGCCGATTGGGGGTGCACTTCAGCTTGGGGTGGATAGTAAATACTTGAAGCAGCTAATGGTAGGGATTGCAGTTTTACATTAATGTCTGGTGGTGGGCTGAGTACGTGATTGAGGTCTTGTTTGAATTAGTATATTCTCTCTAGGGAATGGCTATGGATTGCCAAAGTAATATGTCATCAGAAAACAAAACAAAAACCCTCTGGTCCACAGCCTGGTAAATATCCAGTTTGATTATGGCTTGTTCCACCATTACCTTACATTGACTGGTATGCTGCACTCAAGAAAGCTCAAGGACTTAAAGTTGCTTTTGTAAACTATTAAACATCTTAAAAGAGAATATAAGACTACTTTGTCAATTTAAAAGGCATGATTCAAGTCTCTTCACCAACCTCCTCAAGATTTCCATGTAATATAATCTTAGCATGTTATTTTATTTTTATACCATTAAAAGAGTTAAATTTAACTGCGTTAATTTCGTTCCTATGATGACTTGGGTGAGGGGGGTTCAAATCTTAGATTGGTAATTGTACTGTAGATTGACCAGCCATGTGTGAATTGGGTGTGGGGTATGTTGCAATGTGTATAATACATTTTTATTAAAGGTGACCGCTGCTTGTATTGTCTGCTGCATGGAAGGGCCTTTTTTTTCTTCTTCTTTACTTGACATGCATGTTGTTTATACAGTACTTGGTATCATTAATGTCATGTACATGTAGTTGAAAGACCACGGATAGATGTCAGAAGTGTCAGCTGCATGCAGAGGTGGATGTTTACAGTATTTTGGGGGTGTCTGTGAATGTTTTGTAAAAAAGTGAAACTAGCACTGGGTGCAGTTATGGTCTGTTGAAGTGGACCGGCTGAATTGGAACTTCAAAGTTAGAGAGTCTGCGATTGGCTTGAGTAGAGGTCCTTAGCAAGGTCTTTCAAGGGTTTGTAACACTTGTTACTGAAGGGGGTGGAGGCTGTGTGGGGGACTATCGCCACCATGACTAGGGTGCAACTCGGCCTTGTCATACAGTACATGTACATTGAGTTGACAAGTCCAACTTAAGTTGCATCACAGTATGAAGTTGTTTGCTGTGACTTACATGTAACTTGAATTGTGGTGTTAAAGTGACTCTTGCGGTGTTAAAGTGACTCCGAACCAGTATTCAGAATGGCAGATATGAAGGGAGCAGTCAAGAAACAAAAGTGCAGTGCCAAACAGTAAGAGTCTTGTAAAGTGCAGACATGAGTGCACATTGGTGTGGTGTAAAGTGCAAGTGACGTGATCAGGAAGTGAATAAGATTAGCCAGACAGTTGTGTAGTGTGCATACAGATACTAAGCTTGGGCACGATAGCTAGGCACGGTACTGAATTAAGCAACTTTGATCACTGTATAAAGAGATGAGCTGTCTAAGAAACAAAAACAAAAGCAGAAAAAAAATTACCGCCTTTTATTTTTTCAGATGTTGCAAATTTATTTAAATGTGTTGTCTTTCAGTGTACTGATGTTGTTTCGTGTACAGGTTTTGGTGCATCTAAAAATGCGTACATATCAGCATGTGATTTCAAAACCCATTGTTTTGATATTAAACATTGATCCCTCGTAAGGTGCATTTATGCCATGCCACTAAATGCTGTTCTGGGGTTTACTGATTTTAAAAACGAAGGGCAGCACTGTCCTGTAGATTGTGAGGTGAAAACTAGATAGAACTGGTTCAAACCAGTTTGGACCAGCTACATCCTGGACAGTCTTCTGTAATTAGACAAGTCAACTGTATAAATGAACATGTGATATTGTATGCAGTCCAAATTTGTACCTGACAAGAGTTTTGTGTTGAGGAAGGGGAACAAGTACATGTAAAAACAACATAAGTTACAAGTAGATGGTAGCCTGTCACTGTGTTTGGCATTTTTAAACAATTTTTAAATTGAAAATGTCGATGCACCAGTTTTAAAGAAGTTGACTGTCACGCATCAGTTTTTTTCCTGATTGTAAATAAACACGCCGGAATTATTTTGAGAAAAAAAAATTGAAATTACAAAAATAGTAATGGGCCTGTATGAGCTCAGGCATTTTTTTGTAAATAATTATCCCAGAATCATTTCTATATGGTAAATTATATGATAATCAACCTTATAGTTGCAGACTTTCCAATTTTTAGAGTCTATTTTGTGTGAAATATTTCAGTCATGGTTTCAGTTTGGTCATTGGTCATTCTTGCTTAGGTAAATTCTCCAGAAAAAGGAGAAAATAATTGGCACTAGCACAAGTGATGTTTTTGATTTTCTGTAAAAGTTGAAGAATTAGATGGATAAAATTGAATGCAACTTTAAAAATTTCACGAATTTTAATTGAGTACTTTTCTGTGTTAACTTGTGAAGAAGTGACGGTAAAAATCACCGTCTCATCTTTGTAGTCTTTTTACTGTGACTGTAGTGTACAGCGTATCACTTGTTAGGACGTGGATGACGTATCACTTACAAACTTGACTTTCTCAAACATATTTAACAAGGACTGACGTATGTGTATGTGTTGCTCAGCACAGTCTTCTGCCAAGTCGGATAGATTTGTCCACTACCACAGACAACAAGGACATTTCTTGAATGTTTGAATTTTCCTCAAGGAAAAAAACCACCTTTTTGTGTGATTCCTCAAATGGTGCCACACCAACAGTTCTGCGTAGTTCAAAAAAATCACTCCATGCATCAAAGGACATTTGAGCTCAAAGCAGATTTTTATGTACTTGCATGTAATTCTGTTGAAGAAAAATACGCCTTAATTTGAACTGTTTGATTACCTTTTTTCCCCAAATCATACATTTTAATCTGACACTTGCTCTTTAGGTGTAACAACTCCATTAACAGGCTTTCCCAACCCTGTCAGATTGTTCTCATATAATACGGGGAGCAAATAGTCAATTGTTTTGCAAACAGCATGATTTACAGTGTTAAGGAAAAACTTTTAAGAGAAGAATGCATGTTTAAAGGCCAAGGTAATGTTTGCCCAAAATGAACTGAAATAAGCGTGAACTGTCATCCTTCAGATACATGTACCTGTACGCAGGAGTTTAATCTCTGCAACTTCCGAGTCCGATGAACAGTCAGACCATTTGACACTACTCGAAGCACCAGAGCACTTTACAAATGAACGGTCAAATGAGACTGTACTACTGCATCAATCTTAATACCTTATTCATTACTGTTGACCGGATTATTACATGCCTTATTGAGACCGACTTCATGTAAAGACGTTCCATGACTTTTTAAGATGAGGCATGCTGTCTTGCCCCCACAGATTTCTTTAATGTAAAAATAATGACTCTAGGGAATATGTATCTCATATGTCACAGGAAACACACTCACCGAGGATGCAACTTTTTTTTTCTTGTGAGTGCCACGTGAATTGTATAAAATAAGTCTGCTCAAAATCTCCTTTTGGTTTATTTTGACATGTATAAGGAGATTACGAAAAAAAAATGCAGGCATTTACACAGTAACTCTAGGCTTATTATTGATATTCTTACTATCAAAACATAACGGTAGATAAATAGATGGTAACAGTAAAGATTCACCGTGTCAAAGGATATTGGTTGTCTGCCTGGTGTCTGGTGTTCTTTGAGGCGTCTCATATTTCCCTTTGTACAAACTCACCCCCTACATTAAAGCCCCTGAATAATTAAGTGCCTCCTTGTGAAGCTATTGAGGACATTGTCTACCACAAGCTTCAGTATCCAGCTTGAATTGTGGGTGACCCTGTTGGCAAGTAAACCCTGAACAATAATTTAGGATACGTGTGTGTAATGGGCACATATTTTTGCAACCATAACAACTGTGTGTATTTACAAAAGTTAAACATCTATTTGTATTTATATTGTCACTTGACATACAATTTAGTGCAACAATTTCTGGAAACAATGTACAGGAACCACTGCACCTGCAAGAAGCTGCTATCTGGAAAGGCATGTGCTTTTCCTCGTTCTTCACTAATGAATGTACCCACATATACCATATACTGCATGGCAATCAGATAGGTCATTCTATAAACTTGGGGTCCAAAGTGTGACATTTTTCCGTCCCTGTTGCCATGTATACCATCTGACAAGTTTGACAAGGGATGTATCACTGAAATTGATTTCAAACTTTTTGTTTGGCAGGTTATATACAGTACTTATTCAGTCTTGGAAATAACAGGGACGGGAACAAATTCAACCCCAAATTAGAAGTATAGAATGACCCAGATGCCATCTAAGGAGTGTAACAACAATTGCCTCTGGGGCAAAAGAACCTGCTCATGGGTTGGAGAGAGCCATGGTGGTGAATGTTCAATCAAGCAGCATCTTGATGGTAGCAACGGGCGTGCAAGGCATGCACTTCATAATTGTTTGTGAACTGGAATTGTGCAATTCCCATCAAAGGAGCCAGCGTTGATAAAAAAAGTGAGCCATCTCTTGGTCCCGCTCAGACCTGATAACGCATGTGTGCACCTGTTTGTAGATATCATGAAGCAGGAGCACAGGTTTACCATAGTGTACACTACAAAACATTCATTTTCAGCTTGCGGTAACTATGTGATGCGTAACTGCATACCGTGCAGAGATGTGGTTGACATCCAGTTAATGTGATCAATGGAGTGCCAAAAAGTTGCAAGATTTAGTTTATAAAGTCTAGACAAGATATGATGATGAACAGCCCTGCACAATTGCTGAATCACAGATTTGCATGATATCGACTATTCAATATGTGAATCTGTTGATTTGAGTCCTCTCATACTAACCAATTACTTTTGTAGTTTGCCAATTTGCAGCATCCACGTTAGGCACATCATCAATGCATTTAACTTTTGCCCCAGCCTATTTGTCGCTAATGACAAAAAGCTTGCTAGTCTTGATTGTATCAGGTAGACAGCTCCACAAACAGCTTTGTAACGATGAGTTGATGACTCCACACGAGTGCAATGCCAGACCCAGTTTTTTGGTGACATGATTAAGGTAGGTTCTCAAGAAGTTATCTACATGTAAGTCCAAAACATAACTGGCACCACTGCTTGATTACTTTGATTATAATGCTGCTGGTTTACAAGTACACGTACAGTAGTTTGACTACATGTACTGTAGAAGTCAAGACGGAAATTAAACGATACCAACAATTAATTGCTGCATTCAAAATCCAGTCTCTGACTCGAATTTTAATTTGTTGGATGGTGTTTAAATACCTTAGTACTATTGTACTCGATTCTCTCATGCATCACTTCAATTTGACTCAAAAGCACAACAAAACTCGACATAAAATTTAGTGACTTGTTATTTCACTGGGAACAGCACAGACAGCTGTCATGCAAAGGGTGTATATACAGGTTCCAATATTTCAGCAGTGACCATCCCTCATCTAATTTTCAACTGCAAGTTTCCTTTTGAATGGTAGGAAGCAGGGAGAGGTAGAAGTAAAATACTATTGTGAGGAAAGCACCCTCTCGCTTGAAGTCTCATAGACTAGTTCCCTGTGGCAAGTTCTGCCTGCAGGCACTTGGCGATGGTGTTCAGCTGAATGTTGCTGGCTCCCTCATAGATACAACCTGGAAAGCAAGTCACAAGTTTTCTTACTGTATGTATTTAAAGCGGTACCCTCTAGTCTCTTTCACTCAAGAAAGTAATTCTGAAAATTAGCCCATGAGACTGCAGTGGACAAATCACAATTGCTCATAGCAACCACTCAAAGTTTGGGCAGAATTTAAATCAACAACCAGCAAATGGGAGTTCACACATTTCTAGGAAGAGTGGCCACAGCCTCCAGCCAATGGCATCTACACGCACATGTGTTAATCCAAGCCGCAGCCGCAGAGGTAACTTTATGGATGTGGTTCTCGAAACAGGGTTTGTATACCAGGGAGTGGAGACTAAACATTTTGCACGAGCGAAGAGCAATGTCCACAAGTCTTGAGAGGACTTCTGCCAGAGTCTCTTTGCAGTCTGCAAATGTATGTTGGCAGGAGCGGGTGACACATATACAGTTGCACACTTCTGTGGTTCCGATTGGTTTCGTACACACACAGTCTGACATGATCCTGAAGACTGACCATCTGATATAACCTTACTGGGCCACTGTATATGGGCAGTTATGTTTACTTTGTATGTTACATTGTTCAAAAGTTGAAGTAATGCAGTAAGAGATTGCTTACCACTATGATTCATAGGGGTCAGAGTTTGAAGCCTGGGCATCATTTTAAAGCTCAGCGAATACTTCAAAAAATCCAGATTTGTTAAAAAATTCAGTTTTTCATCCAAAAACAATACTGCGCATCATCTAAACCCTCTATCTGTAAACAAGTGCACTGACCAGCTTTGCAGTCCCGGTAGTATTTCTCAATGGGATAGTCCTTGGTGAAGCCCACCCCACCCATGAGTTCCACACAGCGTGAGGTCACCAGGGTGGCAACCTCAGAAGAGAAATACTTCGCCATGGCAGCCTCCTTGACAATTGGCAGGCCTGCATCCTACAGGTCAACGGTCAGCACAGATACATTCAAAATAGTTTGACAAACATTCCTGCAGGACTTCCTCACACAAGCACCATGGAGAAAAGGTATTTAATAAAGTAGTGATAATTTCTCTTGCAAAGTGTCCAATTGCCTATTTGTGCCAACTGTGAAGTCAAGAAAGTGACCTCTTTAGAACAAGTGCTTGATGGAACACTGTACATTGAATTCCCAGTTGAAATTTCAAAATGTGCACTGATATAAAACTAAACCTGCCTAAAAGTACGTCTTTAAAATTTATCAGTATTGTTAAATTTCAATTTTTGTTCCAATATTTTTTTAACCACTTGCTGCCGGGGAGCCCGGTTTCAGGCACATATTCTTTATATGCACAGCCGGGGTGTCCGAATTGGACAAAGAGAACTGGGCCTTGTGACAAAAGACCGTACTTATAACAAAAGACAAGGCTGCTGGGAATAACCAACATTTTTTCATATTCAATAGCGGAGATAATCCAGCATTTTTTTAAAAGAGTAACCAGCATTCAGTCCCAGTGGATTACCACCGGGGACAAAAGCACTCAACTGCCGCAGCGATGAGCCACACAGTACCGTTGCATGCTAATCTGGCCCCGAAAAGATGTCAGCAGCACACTGTGCCAGGTTCGTGAACAAAAGAAAGTTATATAACACCACACAATCTGGGCTCTTTTTACAAGGCGGCAGGCCTGGCTGAAATACTTGGGTGTCAATAGATATTGTCTGTCAGAATAGAGTACAAACCAAATAGTCCTTCGTGTGGGTGTAAGTGTCCAGTAAAGGAAGGTATGAATTTTTAAAGAGTTTTAAAAACAGAAAAAAAAGAAAATACTCGGGCCCAGCAGAATCAACATTTATAAATGCCCCGGGCAGGATGTGGTTAATCCATCCACCCAATTTTTTTATATTTACATTTGACGTGCTATTCAATACAATTAGCATGAACTTCAAGTGAAACCAGCTGTGAAGAAGAGCTCACAGGGGTTTTTGTTGCTTTTGAATGAAAGGTGAATTTTAGCTAGTTAGCACAATGCACCCACCCATATTTTGGAGGTGAAATAAAAAAAAACCCAAAAGTTTTGGAAAGGCCACACTCATTAAGCCCTTGCCAAGAACAAGCACTGTATACAAAAGTGCCAAGGAGCTAAAAGTGATATTTGTTATGGTTACAAATCCTTACCTTCATACGAGCTGCATTGTAGGTCATTATTCTTGCCACTTCTACCTGTGTGCTGAGGTGGGCAACTTGGTGCTGTACTGCCTACAAGTGTCAGTAATCATTAATTATTGACCTGGTGTTGAATATTTGAGGGTTAACACAACGCCTTTTGTGCGTGAGAACAGACTGTCATTGAATTCCTGGCCCATGGCTGAAAGTTTAAAAGTGACCTTACTTGGGAATTCTGTCTATCTGCACCTACAGGTATTTCTGACAGGTCTGCTGGTTTGCAAATTGTCACTGCTCCGGAAAGTTTCTTTGAGGCCACACATTCATCACTTTCTTGTGTTAGATGCAACAAAAAAGGAGTTTTCTTTGACATTAAGAAATAATAAAAGAGAGCAAATGTATGCCCTTTAAATCCTCAACATTTAAGATGTACAGCTTGTATTCTATTAAGTGGTAAATATTGGTTGTAAACTCACAAGCTGAAATCACCCTCAAAACCGCTTACAAAGTATGGACTTCTACTTGTGACAGAATAATGAGTGTCTGGATTTTAGCTCTTTTGGAATAGTGTTCTAAGCAATTTAGCTCTCCGAGCATCATATACGAGACAAATCCACTGAAAGAGATGGAATGATGTCACCAGCGCTGTCTTGTCTGGACAGACAAATATTCCTACTTCACATTCCATAACAAAAATTTGTATTTGGTCTTTCATACAACACAGAAAAAATAAAGCCTATATATTGAGTACATTTATAGTGCTTTTCCACTGAAAAACACACAGAGTAAAATATACTGGGCGGCTTTTTGCTCATAAAGGTTGGAGCCACATGACCACAAAACAGTCTGTAAACACTGGTCATGCTGTCTATAGATGCGATATGAATTAAGAGTCAAATTTCTTCAAAGCATGAAAGCAAGTATTTTGAATTTAGCCAATTTTCCTAGCATGGAGTTTGGTTTACCTGGAAGTCCCATAGGGGTTGTTTAAACTGTTTGCGTTCCATCAGGTAAGGAATGGTGTTATCCAATGCACCTTGTGCTAGCCCAACCATCTGTACCAGGAAAGAAGGAGAAAACAGTTTTTGTGATTTTAGGAAAAGGTTGTTGAAGTTTCCTTACCAAAAATAAGCATTATTCTGTATTTCATCGGAGTATACATGCAGGTAGTTAATTGTTCTTACTTGGGCAGCGATTCCAATCCGGCCTTCATTCAGCATACTGATGGCATACTTGTACCCGTGTCCAATTTGCCCCAATATCTGACTCTTGTGCACCTGAAGATGACAAGATAAGCATGATTATTATCCCCTATAAGTTCCTTGAATGCATTGTGCGTCCCCAGTCTGGATATCAATCATGTTGTATGCACAGCGAATTTTGCCAATGTGACGGGTGTCATGAAATGCTGCAATATTGAGGTATTAACCAGGAGAGTCCACACAGTAATCATGCTGTTTCTCTTACTTTGGACAGATTTTACACTTCACAATCATGACAAATAGAAATTCTGACGTCAAATACTACACAAAAAGTCTTCTGACGCGAATGCGTATTTGTGCATATCGATGGCAAGATACCGTAATGAGGAAAGGATGAACGACAATGGGCTGTGGTCATGGGGACCCAATATCAGTTGTATTCCTGAACATATTGTATACATTTGACATCCTTAGCGGGATGGTACCAGGTGATTTTGGGGGGTCAGAATGACTTTTCTCTTAAGTTTAACGTTTTCAAATGAATATACTATGTTGGGGAATCTGACTGAAATTGGGTCCCCCACAAATACGGTCTATTAAAGGGAGACATCAGCAGAGGTGCTGCCAGACTGTGCAACAGGAATAAGGAAAGTGAGGGGGAAAAGAAATAATCTGGGGGAAGGAAGTGCAAACACACCAGTTGTGGGGAAAAATTTGACGAGTGGGGATAGGAGAAGGGGGTAGGTGCAAATGGGAATTAGGGATTGGGGCCTGGGCTGCACCTCATTTTCATACAGGGGAGTGCTGTTTAAAACACTCCAATACATATTCATGTATGCAGGGCTGTTTCGGAGGATCACGTCTCAACCACTCACAGTCATTATCAGTTTGGCCAAAAAAGGAAAAAATACAGTGAATCCAACTGTTGCTTATATAGCCAAATGTCATATACATGTATATACTAACTCGTAAGAGTCATTTGAACAATATTTTGCAAAATGCTGGGGGTCGCCATAGAGCAGTATTGCATACAGCAGGTCATGTACATGTACAGTGGCCAAGGTCAAGATCAACCGGTCCACCTCAACAGACTTATTGGACTTTACATGTGGGCAAAGCAAATGGGGGAATTACATGTAGTGTGCGTGCACACACATCCACTGGCAGTGGCCCAAGGCACGCAGGTGGTGGTTTATGCTATGTGTGTGGTCTGAACTTGCTGAATATGTATCGATGTACAGTAAAACAATAACTTCAGGTCTCTGGTGTTCGTTTTCTTTTACCTTTTCTTTTTTAAATTTCTTTTTTTTTCTCCTTTGTTTGATTTCTGGGGAAAGAGGGCAGAGGGGGGAAGAACAGGGGTGAGGCAAAGAAGACAAATTGAAAATGCCTCCCCCTCCTTGGGTTGGTGCAGACTATTTGAGTATTCAGATATTCGATCGTTTATCTATTATTTATTTTCGAAAATTGATTGTTCGATGGTGAAAATCAGTAAAATAAAAAGGGGGATAATTTCAATTATTTGATGGTAAAATTGCATTCCAACAAGCATGTTTCCAGATGACACTTTTGCAAAGGTTTTCTGATTTACGTTTAGTAAAAATGAGTACATTTGGTTTCTAGTTTCTTAGGGAATTTGGAAAACCAAATATTCAAATATTAGTTTGGACTCAGACTTACCCCTAACCCCACCACCCAAGATCACTACCACTGAACATCAGCCAAAAAATTGCAGACTGACAGAGGGACACTTCGATTGTATCTCAGCTAAGCCACTGTCAATCAAAATTTGTGTCTCAGGAGTCACAAGGCATCATAATCAAGCTCTGGATTATAATTCAGGTCAAAGACTCCAGCCCAAGTCCCAGACTCACCATCATGCAAACTTGGATTGTTTAAACTCACCCGCACATTGTCAAAGTGGACTTCACAGGTGGGTGAGGCTCTGAGGCCCAGCTTGTCCTCCTTCTTGCCTACTGTCAGTCCCTCTGTGTCTCTGTCCACGATGAATGTTGTGATGCCTCGGTAACCCTGTAATAGTGGGGAGAATCCAGACATAGATGACTAGAATGCTACGTGTACATGTAACTCCTCATTTCCCTACACTGAAACAAGCACTTGAACTAGTGCGTATCATTAAGATGAAATATGATGAAATAAATTCCAACTGATGTCCTCTAAATGCAGTACGCAAGCATAGCATTCAACAATTGTTGACTTCTGTGACATGGGATATGACATTTTGAAAACTCAAGGGATGCACATCGCCCAAGATAAGGCTGAGGGCGCTATACCTACCTAAGGGTGTTCCAAATGTTATATCCCCCATCACAGCAGTCACCAATTGTTTTGTTATACATGCATCTCTCTCTTGATGTTTTTACCTTATAGTTCTGAGGAAAATGAGAACAACAAAGGAATCTTTGAATGGTACTAACAAATTACAAATTAAAATGTCCCGCTACAGGGACTGACAAATTCCTCTGACATACATGTATTTTGTCGAAGAACAGGCATAATGCTACAAGAAGGCCAACTTTTCTTATTCATTTCTCGTTTCGATCAAGGAAAAAAGTCACATTACCTTTTTCACAAACATTAACACGTACATACATGTAAATGAATATGAACATTTTACAAAACTTAAAGGTTCAGATATTCTTTTGTCGCTCATGTGCATGTAACTGCACTCAAGGCAACCTTCAGTGGGTTGTGTATAGTGTTCAGTTCTTTAGATCTTTTCCTAAGGCTGTATAGTTTACCTTTTGGAACAGCTCTGGCTTTGCATAAGACAAATTCATAGGAAAAGGACTTTTTTCCTTAACAAATATTGTGGGTGTACAACTCACTGCACTTAAGTCCACATTAGCCATGACGAGGAAGACGCCAGCAAAAGCTGCACTGGTTATCCACATCTTGCTGCCACTGATGAAATAGAAATCTCCATCCTGGATGGCCTTGCTTTCCAAGGCAAAGGCATCGCTGCCTGCATTAGCCTCAGACAGACAGAAACTACCAACCTACAGGACAAGAGTTAGTGGACAAAGAAAAAAACAAAGCAGGCAGATCAACAAACAGTTCCTTTTCACTGACAATACCCTTTCAATAAATCCATAAGCAATGCCCACTGTTTTACAATTTAGGATCTGTTTATATTATGTTGTTGAATTTGATACTCTACTTAGACTGTGGTCATCTTGGTCCAGTGTCTGCCACTCAAACCCCTGCAAAGATACCTCTTTATATCTCTTTAGGCAAAAAAAAATCCAACAGCTGAATTTAAGAGCCCTACCACATACAACAATATATAAGTGGCATGTTCATTTTTTTCAGTCCTTCACCTTTAAAAGGTAACGAACAGCTAGACAGTACTTTTACTTCTTGCCTTTAGGCTTATCCATTGCTGGCCAATGTGCACTTCCCTGGTTGATGCATGCTGTTCCTTGCTTTAGTTTAAGGCAGATAGTCTGCTCCCGGGTCCTTTGAAATCCCTATAGGACTAACTCCAAACAATTATGGAGGCAGAAACCAAGACAGTCAGTCCAGCATCTCTCTTGTTCACTGGTGGTGGTAGGGGGTCTTTGTGCACCAAACACTTTAGTACTGAGATTTATCAGCATTACTTTTGATAAAAACATACCGTGTCGGTCATCAGTCTCGGGAAGTATTTCCTTTTCTGTTCCTCAGTGCCGTGCTGGAGTATGAGCGTGGTAACAAGGGTGTTATGGACGTCATTGCAGACGGCAATGGACGCGTCTACCTTAGCCAACTCCTCAATGATGATGTTAGACTGGAAGAATGAAGCTGCTGGACCACCGTACACCTCGGGAATTTCAGTGCCCATCAGCTACAATGCAACATGAAGCAGTAACTACCAATGGATTCCATGCATGTAAATACGTGTAGGAAGCAAGTTAGAGTGAGGGAACCTTCCTATCCCTCGCATCTGTGACATGCAAGGTTTGAATTCCAACCAGATGGAGATGTCCAATGGTTTTTTAGCTCCAAAGGGTGGATCCCGAGTCAGATTTTCAGGGGTTGGGGTAAGGGGATGGGGCAACAATTTAGAAGTTTTTAAGGCAACCTTTGATGGCCTTCCTAAAGGCTATACTTTTGGGCATTTTACATGCATTGCTTTGAGTAGGACATGAAGGTAGGGAAGTGAAACAGTCCCCTAAAACTGTCTTTATTTTTCAAAAACAAATTTATTTTGGTTCATCTTGTTTTTGTTTGCTACATGCATATTCTGTAGGTTTCACTAAAATGTAATTTTCTGGGTCGATTCCCTCCTCTAAACACTGACCATTAAATCTTTTTCACTGTGCATCTCTAGATTTCTTCCCCAAGCTGCAGTACAGCAGTGCCAGTGTGGCTTGTACACTTTGCCTTCAAACATTGAATGCTGAAGAGGTATCAGAATGCATAAACTAAACTTGTGCTTTTGTCGTTCCTGCTTAACATTGCTCATACCCGTTCATCTTTTGCCCAAATGATACTGAACTTTTTTGCAACAAGTCAGTGTTCGGTCAATGTGTACAAGCTGCAGCGACAAACGCATTCAAATGAGATTCAGCCTCGCAATCTCACAGAAGCTGAAGGTGAAGTGGGAAGTATTTTCTCTTGGTGATATGCACGTATTTTACATCTTTCAGGAGCCAGTCATTGTCAAAGCATGACTTAAGTCTTCAGTTGTGATACAAATACATGTCAATGTTGTCGGCCAAATTGTAACAAACTTTTCCAGATGATTAAACTGACAACATTTTAACTAGCTTTACTGATACAGAAAACTTGACAAATGGGCCAATATGTGATAGCTGAAGCTTTTAATCAGCATTTTGTCTCATCCGTTGCCAAAATCTGTGCAGAAGTATCACGTAACCATTCTAAAACTCACAATACCAACAGTGAATCGGACGATGTTTTTACCTTAGAACCAGTTTTTGTTGATTTTGTAACTAACGAGATTAGAATGATGAACTCGAGGTAAAGCTACGGGTGATGATGGCATCAGCGTTAATCTTCTCAAATTATTATTGCCCGATCAATCAATTACATAAGTCTGATGATACTTCCATCTTCGGTAACTACAGACCAATTTCAATACTTCCACTTATAAGTAAAATCCTTGAAAGGGCCGTTCACATTCAACTTTCGCAATTCATTTCCGATCATGTGTTTTTGCACTCTAACCAGTCTGGTTTTAGACAATCCCACTCAACCACCACAGCCTTGGCTAAACTTGTCAATCTGTGGTCCCAAAACACTGACGATGGTAACTTAACAGGTGTCGCTTTCATTAACTTGCGAAAGGCATTTGACACGGTCAACCATGAATCAATGTTAAGAAAGCTGAGATTATTGGGGTGTTCTGACAAAACTGTTAAATGGGTCCATTCATATCTTTCGGATCGCACTCAGAGTCTTTTTTAGAGGTGAAAATTCTTGTCTTTTAAATATTTGTACAGGAGTTCCCCAAGGGTCTATCCTGGGACTGCTACTTTTCTCTATTTATGTCAATGATATGCCTGACTCTGTCACTGAAGGTGTAATTGATATGTATGCAGATGACACTACATTATCTGCAAGTGGCAAGGATGTTCATGAAATAGAAAACAAATTGCTTCAAGCTGTCACTCAAGTCATGAACTCGATAAATGAAAATCAGCTTGTAATTAATCTCGACAAAACTGCTGTTATGCTAATCGGTTCCAGGGCTAAGCTAAAATCTGTCGACAACTTTAGCGTTAGTGTTTGTGGTAATGTCTTAAAATGTGTGAAAGTAGCCAAGTGCCTTGGGCTTTTAATAGATGAAGAATTGAATTGGCATGACCAGGTCCAGAAAGTTTGTAAATCTCTCCAATCCAAATTATGTATGCTTCGAAGGTTCAAGCCTTATATTCCGACCGATTCCTTGCTGCTACGCAACAAATCATTTGTCCAGCCTCACTTCGATTACTGCGCCCAGATTTGGTCTAATGCGTTCCAGACACATACAGTGTAATAACAAGCTTGAGAAAACCGTTAAAAAAAACCCGTTATATATATATAAGTAAG
Source organism: Acanthaster planci (assembly GCF_001949145.1). Next base: position 88,043 of record NW_019091576.1, on the reverse strand, counting down.
CTTGAGAAACTTTATAAACGAGCTGCTAGAATTATCTTGAGTAAGGGTTACAATACTCCATTAACTGATTTATTTCGTGAGCTAAAATGGATGCCATTGAACCATTGTGCCGTTGTAATGTACAAGTGTATGCATAATTTGGCACCAGCTTATTTCAAGGACCGTTTAACTCCAACTAACCAGATCCACAATTATAATACGCGGCATGCCATAAGTTCACTATTTGTACCAAAATTTAATTCTGAATGTCTAAGACACAGCCCTTTGCTCACTTTGATATCAGTGTGGAATAATTTGGACCAATCTGTGAAATCGCCACCATCACTTGGCATTTTTAAACATTCTCTAAAATCAGCTCTTCAACAGTTTTAATGTTATTTTTTTAAAGATATAATTCTAAGTTATATTTAATTTTTATTTTGTTAATTCATTTTTTAATTTATTTAATTTGTTCACTGTACATGTGTTTTTTTTTATGTTATGTCAGAGACCACCCTATGGTGAATAGGTTACCCTGGATAAACATCAGAAATAAATAAATAAAATACCATGCAGAACTATAGGGTATAAGAATTAAGGTGACTTTCTTACTCCATTGTCAAACAGTGCCTGAATAATGCCCATGTCTGTCTCTCCTTTTTCGTCCATCTCTCTGACCAACGGACTGATCTGCTCCTTGGCAAATTTCGCCACCATTTCCTTCATCATCAGTTCATCCTCAGAAAGTTGATTTCCAGGTAGCCGCCGTGCCTGACTGCCCCCAGGAACTGGGCGTTGGTTAGGGTCAGTCACTGTAGACCGGGTCCTTGCTAGGGGAGTGTTTATACTTCTTATCTGATGGCATGTTGATCTGGAAGTCAGAAAGTCTTTCAGGCAAGGTGATTTGCCTATCTGCGACAGCTGCTGTAAATCAATTTCAAAACATGTACATGTACGTCATGCAGGAGGTCAAACACATTTGTGTCACAGCCAATAAAGTCTTCAACAATCGTAAGCAATACTGTCAGTTTCATAGTTTGGTAGTTTCTCAGAACCAAACCCCTTCTGAAGAGATGCTTGTAGTTTGCATGGTGTACCCGCAAACCTGCATGTACAGCTCAGGGAAAGAGTTCCATATACGGACAACACTTTATGCCCCTGTGCACAAACTTATGGGACTGAAAAACTAGAAGTGTTTTCTAAGACTTAGTAAATGCTTCAAAATTTTCTTAGATAAATTTCACTTTTAGGACAAGCTAAATATCACTTTCTCAGTTCCTGATGGCTGTTATAATATTTTAAAGGAGAATTAGTGTTGTCTGTATATGGTTCTGGAAGACGGGGAGTAAGGCCCCTGTAAATAATCATGCGCGGTACCAGCTACAGTAGGCTGAGTAAGCCTGTAGGCCTATGCTACAAATAGTGTAACGCTAGCTACGTAGGCCTACCAGCCTACACGTTACCTGGCTTGCTATGCTATTGCTGGTGTAAACCGAAAGTTAGAACATGTAGAAGTGACCATGGTGACCATATAGCCAAGGTTGGACGACGTCTTCATTGCAGTCATAATGCAATGTAGACGTCGTCCATCCTGGGCTAGCGGGATAATATACTTGGGAACCCCCCAGTTTTTTACATTTTAATCTTGCAAAACTGGTAAGTCACACCCAAAAAACAAAGGCAACACTCACTCTCTTTATTGCGCTGACCCTAATTTGTGGAAATTTCAAATTGAAAATTGTGAGAAAATGAGAATTTCTTACTGGTAAACTAACAATGCAGATTTCAATCCACCATGTGTCATGTGTTAAAACACTGCTCATAGCTTCCCCTCAAAATGTCCCTCAAAACCCTACCCTTTTTGACATTAACCATACAGTTATTGAGCATGATGTCACAGTCATCTCCCAAGGTAAATTCAAAAGCTAAAATGTAGCTAACTCTCCCTTTTTATTGTAGGACAGGGCCCCCAAATTTACATTTCCCAGGCTAGCAATGGCTAGTGACAATCACCGACATGTCCATGAATGATGTTACGCCCCAACTACATGTATAGCATAAGTCCCAACTATAGTTGGGCCCGTCCCAACTAGAGTGCTACAATTGGGCCAGCCATGGGCGAGCCCAACTACGGCAGAGAGGTCCTGTGTGCATGATGTGCCCAGCATGTGCCAAAGTCATATTGTTTACAAATGTAATGTCATTGGTCATAGGGCTAGATTTTGGATGATGAATTGTGTCAAGTGTGAGACACATTGACTTGGATAATGTTGAGACATTTGCCATAGACATTGGTCGAACAATAGTTGGGCCAGCCCAACTGCAGCACTACAGTTGGGACTAAGCCTAGTTATGCTATACTAGTAGTTGGGGCGTCACAATGACAGTGATGAATGACATGAATGGTGACAAGTGGAAACTGGGAAACGAGCCCTATCTATTAATATACTCATCAGACGCTTCCCCATCTCTACTTTCTACTATAACCCTTGCCCTCTGTTTCATATTCCCCGACTAAAGTTGTTTTGAGACAAAATGGTTAAACCTACCCAGGCTCTGTTGAGTAATCTAGCGGCCATGATTGTGTACAGACCTTTAAGACAGGCCGTGTCCGAACCAGGTTTGTGGCTAAGGCTGCAGAGTTCTTGTAATGTGGATTTGATAGCCATAGGCGATATGTCCCTTTCGATCACGGCTGGTCGTTGTTTCAACCTTGTTCTCACATTGTTACGCTGCATTTGCAAGTACATGTACTGTACGTTTCGAGTTATCCTGCCTAACATGCCGAAGACTCTGAAAAGGAGGTATGTAGCTCTCTTTTTCATTGCCACCTCTGAGGTCCAGTGAGTGTGTGACATTCCCAATTTTCAATCGAAAAATATCTCAGATATAAATTTGCATCATATAGTTTTATTAAATTGAGTGTAAGGTCTGATCTATAAAGACTGTGTTAACCATAAATTGACAAATTTTAGCTGCAAGAAATGCATTTATAATTAAATGATTCTTGTGATCGTTTCATCAGTGTTAGTGTATTGATTATCGTCCATAGAGTGATATAAGTAGGCCTAACGAAAGCATACGAAATATCTGTATTGTACTACTTGGACATTGCACTTAACATGTAAAAACAGCATTAGAAACGGTGATCAAAACTGCTGTTTCATCAGCGACTGTGTATCACTCATAATGAAGCCTGGTACATGTTAGCCCCACTACTAGTGTGGCACGGACTCTCACTCCCAATCCATCCTCGGCCACACATCCGTATGCGCAATTTCGTGTCAGCGTACTGAACATTTTCGGCGCACCCACTTATCATCGTGGGCGCAATTTCTTTTGCACACAAACATGATCCTTGACCTTTCCGTTTTCTAAAAACCAGTTATTGAATGATTTCACTCACGTTATTCAGGTATTTTCCAGTCTTTTTGCCTTTATCCATTCAATCTAACGGGCTCGCTCTCTCAGTCGCCATCTTTAAAATAAGATCGTTGAACAACACGTCACTTGACCTCTCATCATCTGGAAGGCTGTTCCATGTCTAGACGTGTGTAATAAATGGACTGAGCGATAAGATACTACATGTTCCAGTGTGCTCTTCCAAAACTTTGGCAGCAGTTTAGATGTCTTGACATGGAACGGCCATTGAGACGATGAGAGGTCAAGTGACGTATTGTTCAACGATCTTATTTTAAAGATGGCGACCGAGAGAGCGAGCCCGTTAGATTGAATGGATAAAGGCAAAAAGACTGGAAAATACCTGAATAATGTGAGTGAAATCATTCAATAAATGGTTTGTAGAAAATGGAAAGGTCAAGGATCTTGTTTGTGTGCAAAAGAAATTGCGCCCACGATGATAAGTGGGTGTGCCGAAAATGTTCTATACGCCGACATGAAATTGCGCATACTGATGTGTGGCTAAGGATGGATCGGGAGTGAGAGTCTGTACCACACTAGTGGGGCTAGGTACATGTATGTACATGTAAAATGATGTATATGTGAATGCAACGAATGTGTCAAAAACAACAGCTGTTGGGTATTTTCATGGGTGTGCGCTCCACACATGCCATGCGCTATGTCTGGCAATGAGTTCACACTCGATCCCAAGCATTGTATGCACTTTGGTTCATCATTCATCAACGTTCATTGGCATTGTCATGCTCTGGGGATCCACATAATAATGCTAATTCGTTCCCAGACCAAACAGACCCCAACTGTGTTTGGCATCGGTCAGCGATCGGGAGTTAGAGTTAATATGGAATGCTCTGGGGCTACATCATGAAATGATGTTTGTTACTGTTGAAGACAATGCAACATTTCATGTATCCCGTATGTGTAACATTTCTTACTTGCTGTCATTTCTTCCGCTCTCTGCAGGGCATCATGAAGCGCAATCCGTTTGTGTCCTCCTCCCGGCGGAAGAGCCGCAAGCGTCATTTCAATGCGCCCTCCCACATCCGACGCAAGCTGATGAGTGCACCACTCTCCAAGGACCTGAGGACCAAGCACAATGTCCGCAGCATGCCCATCCGCAAAGATGACGAGGTGCAGGTAGGTGGACAGCTGTGCAGCCTATGAACCAGGCAACCCAGTCTTCAATGTAATAGCTCTGATTAACTGATCTAGGTTGAAAGTTGTGTTTACCAATGCAGATAATAATGCTGCTTAACCACTTGGTGCTGGATGAATTATAAATAAACGGAGGATGTGCACACTCGTTCAAGAATTCTTGTTTTCATTTTTGCAGTTGACATATTAACGCGGCGTGAAGAATTTGCAGGTAAAAACTCCCATTCCCTGCAGCTTTTTCAGGCAAGAAAATCTGATGCACTCCCTAGGCAGTTTTTGTTTGGGACCCTCCTCAATCTTCCAAAATTCTCCAATGTGGGTGGGTGAAAAAAATTGGATTCTCCCTCAATCCTCCAAAATTTCTTGGAAATGTTACTTGGAGGTGTGCCTACTGCCTCAATCCTTCAAAATCCTCTGGCAATTCCTGTCATTATGTTGAGGCAGTGCGAATGGCATTCTTGAGCAGTGCGGTGGATTCAAAAGAAATATCAGGCTGAATTTATGCATGACTAAGCAAGAGCAACACAAGGTCTAACCCACGACCTTCATGCATGGCATCCTTCACAATGAGCCATGCACTTTTGCCATTCACCCTCAATCCTCCAAAACCACCTGAAGGATTTTGGAGGATTGAGGAGGGATAGGGTTAAGCAGTATCTCAGAGCATGGATGTGTTAACTGTTACTTTTGCGTGGAGATCTTTGTTACGTCACTGTTTTATCCAACTTTTTGTCTGAGAGTAAAGCTTACTTTTGATGTATTTAGCATTTAACAGTCTCTGTTTAATCCAGGCTTTGTTGGCAAGGAATTGGCTCTGACACAGTGTTATGAAATTAAGCCTTGGTTAGATCTCAGTTAGTGTTGTGCAGCCAGACCAATCTCGGAGAACCGAAGCCATGCCAAAAAATTGAATGCGTTCTTGAAAGTTCTCGACTCATTGCATTTACAAACTGTCGGCTGTTCAAAAGAAATGTCGTTTTAATAATAAAGTAATATTTCTTATCCAAGTTTCGAGGAGATAATGGTATCAAGATGTACAGTACACGAATCGTGAGGGAATTGTGGAAAGCTGTACTACCTAAATGAAGGCGGAGGAAGAAACCGTTGTAGCATTGTAGTTTCATTGGAAAATTCTTATGAAGTTTCCTAGGATATGAATATCCGATGATGCCTGCATGTTAAACAGCTGCTGTTGTTTAAAATGCATTACATTATCTGTCCTATTACGTCCAGCTCTCCAGGCACCAGAGCCAGCCAACCAGTTCAGTTTAGCTTGATTTAGAGGTGCCATTTATGGCTATATTAACCATTGCCATTGCCCAGTACCAGATACCTTGGGTTTGTATGCATAGCCGGGGTGCCCGAAATCGAACAAAGTAGCTGGGCCTTATACTAACAAAAGACCGTACTCGGAACAAAAGACTGAGCTGCTGGGAATTGCCATCATTTTTCAGTTGGCATTAGCGGAGGTAATCCATCATTGTTTTGAAACAGTATACCACTGTTTACAGCATTCAGACCCTGTGGATTATCAGCATGCACAAACATGCTCCAGCACTCCAGCGATGAGCAACACAGTACGGCTGCACTCTAATCCGGCCTCATTTGAAAAGATGCCACTGCCAATCGGCAATGCACTGGGTCAATTTCGGGAGCAAAGGAAATTATGCAACACCGCACAATCTGGGCTGTCTTTACTGGGCGGCAGGCCTGGCTGCAATACTTGGGCTTCAGTGGAGGTTGCCTGTCAGATTAGGGTAGCCACCAGACAGTCATTCGTGTGGGTGTAAATGTCCAGTAAATGAAGTTAAGAATTTTTGAACAATTTTTAAAACAAAAGTCTTGAAAATCGCCCGGGGACTCGTTCCACATGTGAATTCCACCTGGAAGGAAGTATTTAAACGGGGTTGGTAGTCTGGCTTCAGCACTACTGAGTAATGCGTAACGACACAAAACATATGGATGACATGAAGCTCATTTGTTAATGAGTGGAGTTTCATTACCTTTTGTGCATTTAGGTAACCAGGGGTCACTACAAAGGTCAGCAGGTTGGCAAGGTCGTGCAGGTGTACAGGAAGAAGTTTGTGATCTACATTGAGAGGATCCAGAGGGAGAAGGCTAATGGAGCCCAAGTGTTTGTTGGCATCCACCCCAGCAAGGTAAAACAATTAGTTATGATAGCTTGCCTACCAGGAAGCAATTCTGTAGAGTTTTCAAGCATAGTATACAAGCATTGGCTTCTCTGTCTTGTGTATTAACTGCATGCTGCCAGGTGCATATAAAAATGGAGTGCACACATATGGGCGATTTTCAAGATTTTCAGTTTTCAAAATTCTTCAGAAATTTATCATTTCATCAACCCTAACACTCCCAAATCCTCCAATTTCAATACGATTTTACATACACCCTGGGGGTTAGGGTCAACGGACGTTTACACCCACATGAATGACTCTTAGATGGCTACTCTAAGCTGACAGGTACTTCATTGACTCCAGAATATTTCAGCCAGGCCTGCAGCCTTGTAAAAAGAGCCCAGATTGTGCGGTGTTACGTAAGTTTCTTTTGTTCCCGAAACCGGCACTGTGCACTGCTTGCGTCTTTTCAATAGTGGCCAGATTAGCGTGCAGCAGTATTGTATCACTCATCACTGGACCGCTGGAGAGCTTTTGTCCCCGGTGGTGCACTGAATGCCACAAATAGTGGTATAATCTTTCAAAACAAGGACGGATTTCTTCCAATATTGACAACCAAAAGAATGTTGGCAATACCCAGCAGCTGAGTCTTTTGTGCCGAGCATGGTCTTTTGTTACAAGGCCCAGCTCTTTTGTCCGGTTTTAGGCTCCTCGGCTTTGTGTATAAAGCCTAGGTGCTTGAAAACGGGTCCCCCCGGCAACAAGTGGTTAAAACTAGCCTCCCATAGTCACAAACGCCATGTGACTAGCATAACAGAACGTTCGGATAATACACGTAGTTAGGATGACTCCCATCAGGTTTGGCTGGCATCAACTGTTCAGCATTTGTGCAAGTTACTCTTGGTACACCACACAGTATTGAAAAGTAGCCGGGTTAGTTTTAATGCCATTGCAGCCCTTTAAAGTTTAGTCAAACTTTGTTTTGACCGTAACTGAACAAGTTTTGAAAATTGTTTATTGGGTTCAGCAGCCAATTTTGTTAAAATACAAAGACTGTCTCATTGGTTTTGCACGGTCTACTGTGTAAGTATAGTTGGGAACAATGCATATGGTTGGGTCCAGGAAGATTCTTAACCCAAAATGCGACAAAATATGTACTCCATTATCATCAGATCAAATTAAAAATCAAATTTTTTTCCTCAATTGATATGCGTTTCAAAACTAGGAATTAGTGGGTTGCTTTTTGCCACATAACAGGTATAATTTCACATTCTAGTATTTGTTTGCGCCAAACTTTACAAAACATGTTAACCCCTTGCTGCTGGGTGGTTTGAAAAATGCAGTGCACATAAACAGGACTTTTTCAAGATTTTCACTTTTCAAAATTCTTCAAAAATTCATCCTTTGAATTAGTGGACGTTTACACCCACACAAATTACTGTCTGGTGGCCACTCTAGTCTGACAGACAAAATCTATTGATGCCCGAGTATTTCAGCCAGGCCTGAAGCCTTGTGAAAAGAGCCCAGATTGTGCGGTGTTATATAACTTTCTTTTGTTCACGAACCTGGCACAGTGCGCTGCTGACCTCTTTTCAATTGGGGCCAGATTAGCGTGCTGTGGTAGTGGAGCGCTTTTGTCCCCGGTGGTAATCTGCTTGCTCTAAATGCCCCTAACCACGGGTATACTGTTTTAAAACAAGGCTGGATTATCTCCACTATTGAGAGTGACAAAATGTCGGTAATGCCCAGCAGCCTGGTCTTCTGTTCCGAGTACAGTCTTTTGTTTCAAGGCCCAGTTCCCTTTTTCTGATTTCCGAGACGCCGGCCACAGGTATAAACACACGGTGCCCGAAACCGGGCTTCCCAGCAGGAAGTGGTTAATTAGTGCAAGGGCATTCTAGTATGATGGGGAAAAATGAGCCATGAAGTAATGGTGAAATAAAGTGGGAATCCCCTCCCTAAAAAAAAAGGCGAGTCTGTTTCGGGCTAGTGGGAGACTTTAAAGCGCTAGGGGGCGGCAAACATACTGGTCTTTTTTACCAGGTCAGAGTGTGCGTGCATTGTTCTGAGCACAAAATTCTGAGCACGCAATGCTGTGAGAAAGACAGGTATGTCTGCGGCCACCAGTGCCTCGAAAGTCTCCCATTGGGCTTATTGAGTCAGTGTTTTATCTCCAGTTTTTTTGCAAGAAATGATTGAAAATATTTCTATTCCTCTGGATGGGATGCCAGTTGATTCCAGCCAGTAGATTTTCTCAAAAGATGGCGTGTAGATTTAAATGTATAAAAACACTACAAATGCGCAGCTCCAAACTAACAAATGAATACTACTGGAGGGCTTAAAGATAATTGTTCGACGTGGAAATGATTTTCTCGACTGTTTCGGCAGGTTGTGATAGTGAAGCTGAAGATGGACAAGGACCGCAAACGTCTCCTTGAGCGTAAGGCTGCCTCCCGCCTCCAGAGAGACAAGGGCAAGGGCAAGCACACCGAGGAATCAGTTGCCATGGCAACAGACTAAAGGACCTGCCAGTCACATGGTTTCCAAAGCAAAGGGGGCGGGCATGTTGGAATTCTTGTATATTAACAGCTGTATGTTGAGAAGTTTCCTAATAACACCAACCAGAATGGGAGATCAGTAACTCGGGTGCATTGTCGTTTATTTCATTGTACTCATTTGCACATGAATTGTTCGAATATACAGAAAGTGGTAGGCTTACTATAAATGTATTCCTAGTAAAAAATAGCATTCTTCAAAACTGTTTACATGATTTCAGCATGATTTCAATCTGAAAAATTTATTCATTTTCCATTTTGCCTCAGTCCTTCAAAATCTAGTTGCAATTCCTTTGAATATGTTTAGGCAATGCAACTAATATTATTGCAGCAGTGAAAAATTAAAATGCGGGCAAAGTCTATGCCCAGCTGAGCATGAACACCAGAAAATCTGGCATAAGACTTTGGACACAAATCAACCACACTTTTTTACCATAAAGCCTCAACTGTTTAAAATCTTTCACTTGCAGATGGGGGACTTTGGAGAATGTTTGTAGTTAAAGACAAGAAAGTAGAACATCATTCTGCTGAAGGTCAAATGCTTTCCCCTCCACACAAATGGTGACAAACTTTCCTTGCTGAATACAAAAAATTTTGAAAATGTATAAACATGCATAGTTGCTGAGAAAATGATTTAATTTTTCTAAAATAATTTTCAGTCTAAAAAATACATGAAAACAGGACTTCAGTTTAAAAAATAGTCAAGTAGAGACGAGTAGAAACGTGCCTCTTAAATTTAACTCTGAATTTAGGGGGAAATGAATAAGCAAAAAGCCTGCATAATTATGTCTGACAAATTGGGTGCAGCAGAAGTGATATGGGATAAGTATGAAATACTGACTTGTCACCACAAAACGAGCGGAAAGTCGAAATTTTCAAAATTTAGATATTGGTACGTGTATTTAATTCAGCAGCAGAACGGCCTTGTAATGGTATGTACATGTAGTAGGGTAAATGTACGGTGACAATGTGACTTTCAGCAGCTTTGTGTCTGCTGACGACAATATTTCAACATTCCTGACCACGCATAAATAATCTTACCATCAAAATTGCTAAGAACATGTTTTTAAATACATGTATCTGATCCTGCTAAAAATGTGAATTAAATGGAAGAGGGGTCACTCTTGCCAACTATTACAAACCCCCAAATTGACTATCCTTTCAGTTTTTCACTCTGAACAGTCACAATAGGAAAGAACAGAATGCGAATTCAGTCTCATTTTGTCAGGATGAGTCACATCCTGTCAAATGTCACATGCCATTCCCACCCAACCTAAACTCCAGGCTTCTAAACTTGCATTTATCCAAGGCCCTGAGTTCAAAAACCACTCTGAATACATACTGTCACAGTCGCTTTCTGCCTCGAGCAGACATCCCTTCCCATTGGTTGAAAAGAACCCCACTGGTCAAGAGTGTTGAATTTCTTGGTAGCGATGTGACCGTGATGCATTTCTTGGTCATTAGTCAACTAGCAAAGTTCAGTTCCAACCAAAGGAGCCTTCATTGCTAAGAAAATAGCACCATCTCTTGGTCCAGCTCAAAGCTTATTATAATTTCTCGAAGTTATATTTAACATTTACAGTGGTGAAGCTTTAAAATCATCTTCAATCATTAAAAAGTATTTAATCTCCATGTCTAGCACAAAATCAGATGGGAAATAGCACACAAGTTTCCGTGAGCAAATAGAAGTTCAGCTTTTGCAGAACTAAAATGCATGTACATGTACTACATTTTTTGCAACTTGGGCCATGTCCAGTTTAATTGGTTGCAGCTGAGACTAAGACAAGCATGTATGAAAAAGCATGCAGCCGCCAGCCTAACTAGTAGCACACATGACAAGGCTTAATACTGGCTCCTCTTGAAAATGCACAAGTCCAATTACACAGCACCCAATAGGAAAAAAAACAAAGCTTGGAGATTCAGGGCATTCCTCAGTGTCCAGTGCCGCGGAATATGAAAGCAACAATTCTGTCTTGATGGTTTCTACCTTCTCTTGCCCTGCCTCTTGAGATCCTTGCTAGCCACCTGTGCCGCATTTCGTCCAGGTGCACCCATCACTCCCCCTCCTAGAGAGACCACACGTCATTACTGCATGATTCCAAGGCATTTATGTTAGGTAAAATGGAATATTTGCAGTGTAGTAGTCAACTGCTTATTCTTTATTTGCGGATTCTCAGATGTGTTGAAATCCCAAATTAGAGTCAAATTCACTTTTATTCTCAAGTTTGTATTGTCTTCAGAGTATGGCCAATCAGGGAAGGAACTGTTCCCAGAATAATATTTCATATATCACAAGTTTTGAATTTTTGATGAGTGGCTGTTACAATTCCTCCATTAAAAAAAGATAAAACACTCAAGATTGTTGTTGACGATGTGTTAGTAAAACATAAAGCTGATTCATTTTCTTTTTCTTTGGTCAGCTTGCTTTTGCACGATTAGCTGAAGCACAGAAAAGCACATCTTCACCCATAGGCAAGCAAATTGTCAGTTTCTACTTTCTAAGCAAAACACAACTACAACATGCATAAATGCAGTCAGTGTCAATGCTTGAACAGTCAAAACCACAGATCATATGGTGCCGCATAGTGGTGCAAGATGGAGAACTTCGCCGTGAAAACGCGTAAAATGTTCTCATCGCTTGGGTGCCATTTGAGCAAGCGATACGCCTGCACAATGGATGCACAGGCATGCTCACCTGGTACACATGTTCACAGATGCGCCTGTGTGTAAACGTTTACTCTGCAGGCGTGTTGCTTACTCGAATGGCGCCCATGGTGATTACACCTTTTCGATAGAGTTCCCCATCTTGCCCCGCTACGCGTTGCTGTAGGATCTTTGGTCAGAACCTTGGAAAATGGGATAACCTTCCGTGCTTTGATAGAGTCAGAACTAATAGATGAATTTAGTGTTATTCACCTGGATGAGCCCCACTACCGCAAAGGTACAACCCCTCAACCGGGGACCTGTAACTTGAGGACATCACAGGCCGGGCAAAATAAAGCTGGTCCAGAGACATTGCACCATGAAAAATGTTCTATAAGCAAGGTAAAGAAACAATGACAGATCCATTTTGAGCAAAGAAACAAAGAAAAATAAAGCAAGCCTGCCCTTAGTTCACCATTACTATGAATCAAATTACCAGGATGGGCACCGGCACCACAAAGGTACAACCCAGGCAATGGTGACCTGTAGGTCGACGATAGCACTGGCCGAGCAAAGTAAATCTGGTCCAGCGACATTGTGCTGTGAAAGACATTCTTCAGTGCAAGCAGAAGGAAAATTATTCACTTTGAGAAAAACGAAGAGCTTAAATTGTCCCACGTGCTAAGCCCAATTTGTAGAGAAGCCATGCTCTAGAAAATAAACACGTCTAAAAGAAGCGTACGTCTAAAAGAAGCGTACACTTTAGTGAAATTAGAAAGTTTCATTGTTCTTTCCGGTGCTGCTTGCCGGGTCAGAAGAAAACTTCCTGTATCATCTGAAGGAGCTGGTTGGTAGATGTGGGCCACTGGCCCTTCCCTTTCTCCGCCCTTGTGCATTTCTGTTTCCTGCTGGCACTTTTTCCTGACGTGGAAGAGTTCATTCTTTTCTTTTTTGAGCTCCTTCAAGTAAGCGTGTCATCAGTTTTCCTGAAACTGGGTTCCAAGGGTTTTGTCTGATCAATGGCCCACCATCTTTCAAAAAGGATAGGGAAAATTTCATGAGTGTGGGCGCTGGACTGGGGAGGTGGAAATGATAGCCTTGACCAAGGCATTGTGTGAATCTGGCCTAGAGCATATATACAGTGCATGCAGCAATAGCCAAGCCCGCGCACAGTGTATACGTGCATGCCTTTTGCGTGTATTGTGTGCCAATGGTCACTATGTGCACTCCAAGTATGTGCGATGTCTTTTGACTCGACCAACCCTGGGTGACACATACTGCTTGCCCTGTGGATTTTCCATAGTACTCGCTAATAGTACAACAGGGGGGTTAGTGTGTTGTGATAGCACACAGTGGCTTGTTGCTGTGGGTCCCAATAATCTCCCTTCAACAAAAAAGTGCTGAGGCCACCTTGGACACGGCTTGGGAAATGAGGGCTGGATACTGTCGGACACGGGTGCCTACTCTTGTCGGATCTGGGTTCAAAAACATAGCAGGCTACCAGTGTCTTTTTCTTAGTTTCTTCAAACTCATATACTGCAAATGAATGCCACAGCCCTCCCCCCCCTGCTGTGCTAGTGCAGACAAAATGAGTCCATCAATTCCCCATCTCCCAGCTCAGAAGACAACAGCGGATTACTGGTACATGGTGAACCTCTGTGTAAGACTCAAACCTGCCTTTCCAAACTCACCCCTCCAGTCAGTCCAAATATCCTTTCCAACTCAGGCGGAGGTAAGATGTCTCTACCAATGACACTGGACTTGAAACCAGAGCAGTAGTCTTCAATGCAGTCAAAGACTACAGAGATAATGAAACAAATACCTACAGGCTAGGTAAATTGTCTAGTACTGGTACCAGTGCCTACCGCTGGGCACAGTGTCTCCCTTGTGTGTCAAATTAACACAGGTTCAGTTGGTTATCATATCTTGGATGTCTTCACAGATCTAGAGCAAATACGTCATATTTGTGAAAAGGGACAATTTGTGACATTGTGTCACATTAAACGAGATGCTGTTATTTGTGTCCACATTTTTGAATTGTGTGTGCACTCCAATAATGGAACATGTTTTTAGCGCATGTAGTTATATTGAATGGGGAAGTGTATCAGATATGCTCAACATTATTCTGCCAACAAGACTTTATTTTGCAATTCAAATTTCCAGCCTGCACTTTCAACATTTACCTGTTTATAAAAGTTTCCTTTGAGTTATTCATTTCATGTAATTTTTTTCTCTGCATGCAGTGGATTGTATGACATCATAAATTAGATTTTTCTCATGTACAGTAATGTGGGACATCTAACTCCTTAACCCTCCTATGCTGAAGTCACTCTTTGGGTCACTTGGTAAACACCTCAAAGAAGCACATCTGTGTTGTGTTGTGCACTACACCAACATGCAAGAGAGTGACCTTGGGCACTTGTGCATATTTGTGCTGTAAAACTAAAGGAGGGTTAATGTAAAACAAAACTATTGCTAAAAGATTCCATGAAGTGGATTTCCACCTGATAATGAAATGCTGAAGAGAGCTATGATTTTGAGCAAAATTACAGTTTTCTGGTTCAACTCGGTCTTCAATAACACGTATATGCAATATGCATGAATCTGATTTCAAGATTTGAAGATTAATCCACTGGTAACCTACCATGAGATACGATTTTTGTGGATATTGTTGTCAGAATAGTCAAGTCCATCTCAAGTCCTTTCCAAAGACCAGTTGTAAGAGCAGTCTCAGGTAACAGGGTGGTCTCACAACGTAAAAGGGTGAACAATGACAGGAGAATGTTTCTGTCACAGTTTATTGAATGGTTTGTGACTTGACTGGCAACTACATGGCTTGTGATGGAATTGTAACAGACATGCAAGGAGTTGGGATAAAATCACCATCACTGCAAGATATCACACCGAATAGTGGGAAGACATCTGAACATTTAAAATGTTTTAAAAAATGAATTGTATGCTAAAATTTGAAAAATGAGATTCTGTTGTAGAATACATGTGTACTACTTTCGTCTATTTCCAACAAATTGTATTGGAGAATGTCTCAAGTACGGAAGAATGGGATGTGTAGTCTTCACTCACCCTTATCAGCATATGCATTCTTGGCATCCTCATCCCATTTTTTCCCATCAGCCAAATGGTAAGGGGTATACTGGGTGAATAATGACAGGACATGGCACCCCTCTGGGGCAATGGTCTGGTCCAGGGAGGAGGGAATGCACATCTCGATCATGGGCCGGTCCGAGATGTGCCCCGTCTGGCAGGGCTGGTAGGCCTTCTCCAGCAAGTCTGTTGTCTCGCAGTTCAGGTGTATGGTGCACGTGTGATGGGGACCAGGCTGTTTTGTCTTCCCGCTGGGGCTGGCCTTAAAATCCGGCAGTCTGTCCATAGCAACTAGAAATGAAATGAGTCGTAAAGAATTGAAACATTTGGACAATGTTCTTTCTACAGAAAAGAACCAATCAACTGGTTGTTTTTCTTTGTCAGGTTGAATGGCTGTGACTGTTAGGCTAATAGACAGTCTTCCACTCCTAAAGGCCAGTCAAATCAACCAACCT
Source organism: Acanthaster planci (assembly GCF_001949145.1). The sequence goes on along the minus strand of NW_019091576.1, from coordinate 72,605 downwards.
AAAGGCCAAAAATAATTTTTTTCAAAGAAAATATTCTTAAATCAAAGAAATATTTTCTTGTCATGCAACTTTTCTCTGGAGTTTGAGAAACTTTACTTTTTATACCTAAATGCTAAAAATTATTTTCTTTCACAGAAAATATCTTTAAATCCAAAAAATATTTTCTTGTTGTGCAACTTTTTCTGGAGTTTGTCAAAAAAACTTTACTTATTACACCATTTTGGCAGTGGTGTCAACTATATCTGGCTGGTATAACACTCTAAGATATGACTGAGCCCTAATTTATGGCTTGGCGTACATGAAAAGTAAGCACAGAATCTTTTGGGGCCATGTTTGATTATTTACCAGTAGAAAAAAACAACTTCCTCTCTGTGCTTACACTTGCTGTAACCATTTTGTGCCGGGGTACCCAGTTTCGGGCACAAAGGCTTTATACACAAAGCTGGGGAGCCCAAAACCGGACAAAAGAGCTGGGCCTTATAGCAAAAGACTGTACTTGGAACAAAACACCAGTTGTCAATAGTGCAGGAAGTCTGTCATTGTTTTGAAAGATTATACCACTGTTTGTGGCATACCCTTCCTCCATGTGGTGATTGTAGTCTCCAGGTCAGTTCCCAGTCATGCCTGAACCTAAACGACTGTTTATGGTAGCCAATGCATCCCTGAGGTCCCCTCTAACTACATTCCATTATTCTAATGTGGAAGTATAAGTAATACCAGGTCACAACTCAAACAGCCGACCAGTCAGCACGTCTATAAACAAAGGAGCAGCCACACCCCTCAAATCACACCATTACTCCATGAGGTGATTTTTGTTTCCAGGTCAGTTTCCGGTCATGCCTGAACCTGTATAACCTGCACGACTGTTTTATGGTAGCTAATACATGTACATCCCTGAGGCCCCCTAACTACATTCCATTCATGATTCTGCTGTGGAAGTACGATACCAAGTTCCAACCCAAAGAGCCGACCACATCTGTAAACCAAGAGATCCAGTTCCTGATAGCGACTTTTCAAGAATTGATCTTTCAAGAATTTTCACTTGGCAGCGACTGGGGTCTAGCCAATCATGGGAGTTTACAGGCTTGTGGTGTATGCCTGGGCTGAGGATTATAAAAAAATCTTTGCCAAGTTGGCCCATTGAAAAAAAAAGGTTTTTACCACATTTGGTGATATCTGTCGATCTCAATCCCCGCCCTGTTGACACCAGGGTTGAGTGCAGAATTCCATCTGTGCTTGCGTGTGTTACGTTAACCACTACCAGCCGGGGACTCCGAAATCGGAGCCGTATGGTTTATTTGTGTGGCCGGGGTCTCC
>NW_019091576.1:55278-69808 GCF_001949145.1 Acanthaster planci | reverse complement strand
CCAAGACAAGAACATGAACCTGTTGGATTTTGTGTGGTTCAGTCTGCTCTCTAGTAGAGGAGCATAGGAGGTTAGGGTTAACAATGAATAAAAGCATCCAAAAGTGATTGGTGATAAGATTTGAATATCAATGGCAACATCTAGGGAATGGAAAAAACCTCAGAGCCTGGTATCCTGATTCTTAGCCATCGAACGTTCCTGAGTTTTATATATTGAAGTCATAATTACCCATACAAACACACTGCTCACCCCAAGGTGGCTACTGGAAATATCGTTTTTATGTTTCTTTAGTTATTCAAGAGGTGAATGTTTTTTCTCTCAAATCATCACTTTACTGAAATGAGATGTTACGTATTTCTTACCTAAACATTTCTACTCTGTTAATAAGGAAACAATAAACGACCTACATGTAAACTGTATAACTTTGAGTTAAAAATCTTTCTTTGGTGTTGTCTGGTCAATCTTGTCTACAGCATGATGCCCTGTGCATGCTCAGTGTTTTTCCTATGATTGGTCCATGACCTCTCCGTTTTTAACAACTTCAGGGTACATCGTTGCGTATTTCACATGGCCATTACAAAGAGTCAATGAGTGGATCTGTGAGCTACAGTAGGGCCTGAGGTAGCGATAAGCTTGGAAGCCAGGATTTGTTGCTTTTACGCTGTGTTTAACCCTAACCCTCCTCAATCCTCCAACAGGTGAAGGATTCAGGAGGGTTAGGGTTAATGGGACTAGTTTATCACACTGGCAGCATACAAGTGTCCCGGTGTGAAAAGACAAACTGTGGTAGGCAGTAATGACTGATGAGTGAGTCTCATGTTGGGCGAGTCCTACATTCATTTTACACTGTTTGTATTTGGCCGTGGTTTCTTTTGGATTGTCCTCATGTAACATTTGAGGTTAGTGGATGGAGCAGTGAGGGTATTTCAAGGTATGGAGGTGTCTTGTAAATAAACACCTACGTTTGGGGCAGTCTTCAAGATAAACGGAGTTCCGACTTAACTGAGTTTGAGTTATAAAGATTTCAGGGTACCTTGAGTTGGCTTGGCTCAGAGAATATGGAACAACTAATAAAACTTGGCCGAAAGCCGGCTCTGGAAATCAGGCAGGCAAATGGGAATTTACAAGAACTAAGGATGTCCAAACTACATCAGACTTTAGAGTGTTTGTTTATTTCTAACATTTGGCATGCATAAAAAGTAGAGGAATCAGTTGATCTCAGGAAAAGTCACATGCACGAGAAACATCGGAGACGCCTTTAATCAGATAACCAAAACATATATACAATGTACATCTTTTGTAGATTAGACTGCGTTTATATCTTTGCTTTTAGTTCCCCTACCTTCTCTGTCAGAATGGTGGCTCCATGGGCCTCAGCAGCATTGGCAATACTCCTAGAGACGGCACCCATGCCCCCCTCAGCATAACCCCAGGCACCCTTGATACCTTCTGCTTCTCCCATCACGTGATGGATTAAGACATAGCTGTGAGGAAACAGTTCAGTGAGCAGCAAATTCTGCAGTGTCTGGATGAGATTTGAATCTTTAAGAGATGGGGTTTAAACAATACAGAGACTTTCATTTGACAGGTTAAGTAGGCAAAGTACCTTTTGTGGTGGCTAAAATTATGTTGGATACATCTCTATCCCATTTCAAATGACATCAATTATTTCTCCTCAGGCTCACCACTCAACTTTGAACAAAAGTCTAGCACAGATTGTATGTTACATCTAGGTACCAAATGTACACTGCCAAAGACCTCATAATGTTCTCAACAAGTCCTAAAAGAACAAGCTAGAGTGGATGTTATAAAAGTAACCAGGGGAAAGCATATGGAACATAACTGAAACACTGTACCACATTTTATTCTTTGTAAAGCAACACCAAAGCAACTTCACTACGGCTTCATTCTAAATACAATCTAAAAGTAAATGTACACTTGAAACTGGCCTACTAATGACTCTGCCCTGATGACTAAATATGCTGCAGTATAACTAACCACTTTAGAGACTGTTTTCAGACAGTGATTCGAAAAACTTTCAAGGAGTTCACAACTCACTCCAAACCAAACATTAACAATCTGTGCTCGTGCCCCCCCACAATAGTTTAAAGGGTTGATGTAATTGAATCATTTCCTTAAACTCTTAAAATGTACCTTTCTTTTTCAACTAACCTTATTTACAATATCTATACGTTACAAAACTGTCATCACCTTCAAGGGAGACAACTTCAATGTTGAATTGATTGGTGAAAGTACAAAACCTGGAAACCTCGTATTTTTTACTGCCCTTAATTTGATTTTCTTGGGTGATCTACCATCGTGTAAGTCCTCAACAATAAGCCAATCAGCAACCCTAAAAAATGCATATTTCAAAACACTTGACAAAGATGTAATATATTGTAGTTTTCATACAAAGAAGAGTAGTATACATGTAAAGTTGCACAAAATTGTGCCTAAGAAAAACTCACTGCATGGAACCTTGACAGTGAAACCTTAAAAGAGTGTCTCTTGCCTAGGTGGTTGGCCTAAATAAAAAACTGAACTAGTTTGTTCCTTTAAATTCTTTAAGTACCTACCCACTTCCAGGGGTTTTTGGTGTTACCATGGCACCAATCACAGAGTCTGTGGCCAGTGTTGCCTTCAGAGGTTCCGATTCAAACCATCGATCCAGGATCTAACAAAAATTACAAATAATTGAATAACTCTAAAAGACAACCCTTAAGCTTATCAATGACTTGCTCTTGCAAGGTGTATCATTTAATTTGGAATGCAAAGTTAAAATTAAATAAGGATTAGGTTTTGGACCGACTGAAAAGAGGGGAAACACTTCCTTATACTTTTGGGGAAGGTGCTTCTTAACCCCTTCACGCCGGGAGGTGGCTAGACACGCCATAAAAATTGACATCCTCAGCCTGCTTTTCAGCTATTATTCTCTGCCCACGCTCGAGTGAACACTGTGAAAGAAGGCAAAACCTGGCTCTTGTATAAATGGTAATTGGTCTTTGTGTGTAGCCCANTTTGAAAAGAGGCAACGGGAATGTGGAAGCGTGAGTAGAGGTGCATGCCACCGAAAAATCAGCCTTTTCACCGTGTAATTCAAAGCGTGCAGAGCACTCAGGGCCACAAACCGAGAATTTGAGGTTTGGCAGGTGGCCTTCGTGGCCAAGCAAGGCTGGAATTCTTGGAGTCGGCTTTCAGGAAGAAATTCCCGTCATCAAGGGGTTAACTAAATATCCAAGAAATGTGTTTTTTAAGATTTAAAAGCGGAGTAAGCTTGACATCGAAGCCCACCCCAATTTTAACTTGCATGACCACTAGAATGAAATAGAATTGTCCTCAATTAAAAAAATTCCTAAATTACCAAACATATCTATTTTCAGCTTTGTTTACTTTTTCTGTTCCATTTACAAGCTGTCATGATGGTATTTTCTATTTAGTTATACCTGAATATTCTGCTTATTTAGTTTGTAGTAATGGAAATAAATATAATGGAAACTGCTGGAAAATGATATAAATCTATATTGACTTGAAGTAATTTTAGATTTCCTCTGCAAAGACTTACCTTTTCCATTGGAGCAGTCACAAGCTCATAAAATTGGGGAAGATTTTTCCCCAAAGCTTTTCCTATATTGATGAAGCCAGAAAAAGTAATGATTAGTAAACGGATTATCAAAAGATTACCTTATCTTTCCCTTACATTTACACTGTATTCCTCAATCTAGGCTGCAAACTCCAAGGCCAATTGCATCTACATAGAACTACATGTACATAGAATTTCCGAGCCAGTTTTTACACAGCTCATAAATTTACGAAGCAGCGTATAATGCTTGCATGAAATGAGATCCAGGATGGAATGGAAGCTTTCTGCATGTGAGCACTCACCACAGAGAAAAAGTTCAAGTGTCATAACCATAATTATAACCTCTACCTGGTTCTTTCTCCTGGTTAGCTGAAATACAGTCATGTGTGTCACTAATATGGGCTAATACATGAATTTGGCATCAGAGTGACTGGACATGCACCCAGACACTGCGCACACATCAATTCCAGTAGTCTTGAAAATTTTTTACTGAACGGCGTAATAACCAGTCTAAGCAAAATTAGACTGCATTCATTTTAGACCCTAACTTTTCAATTTTCAATTTTCTGGCAAATTTTGAAGTGCTTTTGAAAGTTGAATTCACACAGTTAAAACCCTGAAAGAATATTTTTCTAGTTTTAAGTGTGTTATAAAACACATGCAGACTGGCCACATTTGCCCACTAATGCACACCCATCCCCTTGGGCCATCCACCTTGGGCCTGTGAGTGACCAGAAATACAAGGTTCTTTGTCAAATATTGAATTGGGTAAGGGGCAATAAAGCTGCATTAAAGAGGCATTTAATGGTAAAAGCACAAAAGAAAAATTACAAACTAAATGCAAGACGCTCCCAGTTTGTAAAATTTAATTTTTAAGGAGAAAAGTACTCAGAAAGTACTCGGTCGAATACTTTCTGAGTACTTTTTTCCTAAAAACTTAATTTTTATTAACCACTTGCTGCCGGGGGATTGGTTTCAGGTTTGTTTTCTTTATACCTAATGCCTGGAAAAAAGAGCTTGGCTAAACAAAAGACCTTACTCGGACCAAAAGACCGAGCTGCTGGGAATTTCCAACATTTTTTCAGTTGTCAATAGCAGAGGAAATCCATCATTGTTTTGAAAGATCATACCACTGTTTGTGGCATTCAGTGCGAATAGATTACCACCGGGGACAAAAGCTCTCCAGCGCTCCAGTGATGAGTTATACAATACCGCTGCACGCTAATCTGGCCACTATTGAAAAGATGTCAGCAGCGCACTGCACTGGTTTGGGGAACAAAAGAAAATTACATAACACTGCACAATCTGGGCTCTTTTTACAAGGTGGCAGGCCTGGCTGAAATACTCGGGCGTCAATAGATGTTGTCTGTCAGATTAGAGTAGCCAACAACATCATTTGTGTGCGTGTAAATGTATAGTGAATGAAGTTATGAATTTTTCAAGAAGTTTGAAAACAGAAAAAACGAAAAATTACCCGGCCCAGCAGAATCAACATAAATAAATGGGCCCTGCACTAAGTGGTTAACAATGATGGTTTGAAGTCATCACTTTCGTTTGTAATCATACCTTTGTGCATGTACCATCCAATGCCCATGTACTTAAGCTTTGTTTCCTCCTGACTAGTTAAATATTTGGCAGAGAACTTCGTACTCGAAAAAAATTTGACTACATTGTTTACAGTTAAATTTACAGGAAGTGATTGATGCAAAAGTATTTTCTCCAAGACGGCTATGACTGTAAAAGCAAAGGGAAATTCCAGCAATGGTTTGACTGTGTTCAGAACTGAGACTGTTCTGTATGTCTTCATTAGTAAGCAAAGACTGGCCACTCGTCTAACCATGGTAGATCCGATCCAGACTTGCTTAAAGGTGTTTTTATACTCCAAACAATGGTTAATATATTGTCACCGCACCTGTTTGTAGTATTGCCTTTACACCTGGCCATATGTCCATTCGATCTCTCAATGTGCCATTAGAAATTGCAGACAGCTCCACTGGTGGGGCATCTATGAGAGGGCCAAGGGCTTGGGCAATGGCTGTCATCTCATGTTCATACTCAAAATACCTCTAAAAAAAAGAAAAGCAAAATGGTATGGGGTATATGGCCTTGTGTGTGAACAAAAGAAATATATGGCCTTGTGTTGGACTGGTCTCTGTCCCTGTTATATAGGGACGGGTAGCTAGCTGGCTATTGGATTCCATGGTCTGTTTAGCTGTGCACATGTGGGATTGCTTTTTCTATTTACATGATGATGTTTACATACAGCCTTTCGTGTGCGCATAACGGCCGAACAAATGGCTCTCGGGAAATTTCAGAAATTTTTTTCCTTAAACTCCTAATTATGGAAGTGGTTACCCCTAAAAAGCAGGTAAAAACATCTTAAAGTTGTGTTGTCTTGTGAAATGACTCAGTAGAGAGAGTGTTAATCCAGTCTGGAAAGTCTCAGAATTTTATTGCGTGATAGTGTTGCATTGTGGGAAATGTTAAATGTGTATGTGCATGCAAGATTTGTTACTTAGCAAACTGGCAAATCTGTCAATGGACAGAAACAGCAAAGGCCCTTGATTGGTCATAAGCAGTTCGCTGACTATAGTCTGTAAGGCAGACACCCACTGGTTGGTCAGAATTGGGAGGTCAAGATGCAGCTGTCTCTAATAATTGAGGTTATGTCTGGAATGGCCTACAGAGCTACGGGTACATCTAGTGTTAGCCTGCCCCCCACACAAACGCAAACGGTTCAGACGTAGCTTTAGTATAATGACTTGGACTTGGCCTAAAACTACAAATGCCCACCTTGGCATCTTTTTCTGAGAACTGTGCAATCTGCTCGTAGGTTTTATTCTGATCACAGGACAGGAGAAGAGATCGAGGCCTGCCACCTGGTCCTGGGTCTTCCAGTAGTGGTGTGAAGGCATAAGAATCCCGGATGTGAACCTTCAACCCGTGCCTCTGCGGTGTAAACAATAGAAATTGAAGTAATCAGTTTGAGGTCAAGCAGAACATCCAACAATAGCCAAATTCATCAAGCCATGCCCCGTGATCTCCTGACCAATTACAGTGCTGTGACTTTAGTCTTTCCATCAAAGTTCTCCATGCGCACGCTGCTACGGAATGCACAGCTGGAACAACAGGGTTCCATCTTCAGTAAGTAGCTGCAAAAATGGGAATAGAGCTGATCTGCCAACTGGAACCCTGAACACGCAGTGTGGCATTGGAGAGGTGCACATGTTTTTTCAAACAGTTCCGTAATGGCTGTGATTAAAAGGATCTGCCTATGGAAATCAGCCCAGATGCCCATCTTAAATAAGAAAATGTTAGAAATCTGCAATCCGTAAAGCTTGGAGACATCCCAATCCAAGTACAGCGTGAGCTATACCGGAACTGCCTGTCCAATTACTTGTGACTCATTTCCCTACGTATGTTCGGAAGGAAACTTAGCTAAACATAGAACAGATTGGATGCCGAGAACAATTTTGAATCAATCGGCTAATTTTGTTAAAGGTCAGCTTAAACCACCTTTTCTTTCAGATTCAGCTTTCTTTAACAAGGGCAGTTCGAATCTTCCACTCTTTTCATTTTCAAAAATGTCAAGTCAACAACGTTAATGGTCCATTTGCAAAAACTATCTGGCATCTCCATCCAAACCTGTATTTCCTTTCCATCCAGAGCGATAAGACCACCCTTTTCACGCTCATCCTGTCAAGCCACCAAATGATAAAGACCGTTTTTGTAACAGTCAACTGACCTTGAGTTCTAGATCCTCATATATATCTGGTCGTAAGAGACTTAGAACATAAGAACATCGGGAGAACTTGAAACCTGTACAGAACAGGGGAGAATGATGGACAAAGAGAAATCTACAAGACACAGTGTCACAAAGTACAGCAAAAATCCAATGATTAAACTTTTTGCACTCAAAAATCCTGACATCACACCCTTCACTGAAATGCATTCCACCATGATTACATGTATGACCTTTATCAAGATGGACTGGATTTGCGGGCAGGACTAATGGTGAGTCACGCAAAACTTACACAGAATCAAAATTACTTATGTATTGCATTAAAATTGGAACCACATGTCCAGTCTCTGCTGATTGAGATTTAGTGTCGCTGCACGTCTTTGATGTGCAATTGGGAAATCATGAAAAAAATACAGGCCAAAACCAAAACAAACGGATCAACATCTTGTCCTCCAGATTGCAACGAATAAGCTGGTGTCTACTGACCAGCTGACCCAGTGGATTTGATTGGCTGACTTGTAAGTTGGCATAAAATGAACACGTTCAAATAAAATGTTCATGGAGAGAGCAGTTGGCAAAGGCAACGTGATACTCAAAAAATAGGAATTGACTCATGGAAGGATACAAGGTTCCCCACTCATTACCTAAAAATAAAGGCTCAAGTGATCATTTGTACCTGGCACAATCTCCTCAGTGACAGCAGCTCCTCCTGTGACATGCCTCCTCTCCAAAACCAGAGTCTTCAGGCCCGCCTTTTGAAGATAGGCCGCCTGAAAGATTTATAAAACATATTCATAAACACCTCAGGCAGTCAACCAATCACTGGTGGTGGGGGGGGCAGGGAACCAGGCCCCCACTTTTGTGGAATACAAATTTGCTTGGGCAGTATTAAACAAGTACAGGATGTTAGGGGTAAATGACCCACCATGCTGGTCACATGGGAAACAAAGTTATTGCATATTCATGCAAAAACACGGTGGCTTAATTAAACAATGCAAAGAGAAGTTGATCCAGTTGTCAATACTTAAGAAAAACTGCTGCAGGCATATACATGTACACTGTAGGCCTACATGTAAGTCAAGTGAGTTACGTACCATACTTGTGTGTGTACTGGTCTGTTACTTTCGACTGTTCAAATCAATATTGCAAAAGTAATATTTACATGACTTCACCAAGTGGAGAGGTACCTCCAGTAATCTAAAACCATTCAATATATTGCCAGATATTGCACATGCCCACCTAAACCTATGACAACATAACAGCAAAGTGTGAGGGAAGTGCATGTAATCAAGCATAAATTATTGACAGTGCTGAAAAGATACAAAACTATTGTAGCTCGTCTGAGAGTACATGTAGCTGGGCCTGGGGTAACCAGGCAAGGGTGGGGGTAGGGGGAGATGTGAATCAGGGAGGGGGTGCATCTGTCTGTTTCAGTTCAGTGCAACTCCACTTGACTTATTATGCTCATTAACATCTACACTTTGCAAAAAAGCCAAAAGTTGTTCAAATAAATATGAAATTGAGAACAGAGTAAAGTTAAACTATCAATTCAACGTTTTTCATGTGAAGTATTTAGGGCTCACTATTGACAATTTTTCCATATTTGTTCGGAACTGCCTTTGTAGCAAGTTATATTTTGCAAAACAAACGATGGCAATGCCTTTCCCCTATAAGTCCCTCATTACGCTTAGCCATGCATGGAACCCTTGATACAGCAACACTACGTATACAAGTACTCATGCATCACCGCAGTCAGTCCATTGTGGCCAGCACCGATGATGACAGCATCATATTCTTGAGCCAAAGGATCTCCCTGCCTCGCATGGGACTTGGAGAAGCGTCTCGCCGTCACGTGATAGCTGCAACTAATCAGAGGCTTGACATGCATCCGCTGGCTGAAGGCCGCACGCACAGCATTCAACATCATATTCACACCTGCAGTGACGGGGGGAATGGATTTTGGAATGAGAGCCCATTTGAGCCCACTTTTTTGCATCCCATTCTTTGCTTTAGTAAGCTCCAAGAGTAGAGATTTTACTCTCATCATACAAGGGGACCTGTGGGGATATGCTAAATGTCGCTGTTAGGAGGTACATGTACTAAACTGGTTTTCTTAATAACTCAATCTCACGGGCTCGCTCTCACTGTCGCCATCTTTAAAATAAGGTCGTTGAACATTATGTCACTTGACCCCTTATCTTCTCGACGGCTGTTCCATGTCAAGACATATCTAATACACAGACTGAGCGATAAGATACTACATGTACCAATGGGCTTTTCCAAAACTTGGGCAGGTTGTAATATGTCTTGACATGGAGCAGCCGTCAAGAAGATTAGGGGTCAAGTGACGTAACGTTCAATGACCTTATTTTAAAGATGGTGACTGAGAGCAAGCCCATGAGATTGAATGGGTGAAGGCAAAAAGACTGGAAAAAACCAGAACAACACGAGTGAAATTATTCAGTAATTGGTGCTCAGAAAGCAGAGATGCTAAGGATCATTTCAGTCTGCCAAAAAAAATTGCTCCTACGATTATAAGAGGGTGTGCCGAACATTTTCACCACGCTGACACGAAATTGCATATATGGATCTGTGGCTAAGAATGGAGCAGGAGTGAGAGTCCGTGCCACACTAGTGGGGCTATAGTGGGGCTACCCAAAGCCCAGTCCTCTTTTCACAGACTTAATCTGTCACGTACTGACGTACATGTATCACCGCCACTTTAATTTACCAACGAAATCCAGTCCTAGTCTTATTATAGGAACAGCCCTGAAACCTACGCTACTGCACTAGTAATGGTAATTGTAGTTAAGTATAGTGTCTCCCCGTGCACCCACACCACAAATTTTGCACAGGCCTAGGCTGCAATATGAAGTACATGTATAGTAGAGATCAGTGAGTAGGCCTACTACATGTACTTCGAGAGTGCAGCCTAGTATCAAATTTAACCCTGCGTGGTGCAATGCCACTGACCACGACAGTCCACTAGTATAGTGACAGCTTCCTCTTAAAAAAAAAAACAGGCCTAGTATTTTGGCTTGACATTAGGCAGACAATGCATAATAATGTACATGTAGCTGCTGGCTACCTACATGTATGGCATTTCTAAAACAACATTTCTAAAATTTACCTGGTGAACGCTTCCAAATGCCTCAAAAAACGAAGGACTCTACCACCACTAGTACTAGCCACCCTAGCCCCACAAATATGAAATAGGGCTGTGGCGGCTCTCTTTTACAATCTGTCTCTTATCTACTTCAATGCCTGAAATCCAAACTGCAGGGTTGTCACAAACTTTGAATCCTAATATCTTCCGAAATGTGAATGACTCGACAATTTTACTTACACCGGCGTATTTCTCAGATTTTCATACGAGCACCCTAAAGCTTTACAGAATCGTAAATTTTCCGATATATGTCGCCTTGAAAAACCCGGCCTGCACTATTAAATGCTGACCATGGGTTGCGCCATTTTGAAAAACGAAGGCAGCGCTTCGAGCGTCGGATCGGAAGTCAAGGCCAATTCAAAAGCAAACTTCATTTTCGGGCTCAATCAAAATGATAAGGGGGGTATAGCCTATTTTATTTGATAAATAAATTTACCGATTAGTTTCTTTCCAACTCACGTATGACGTAATCTCAGTTGAAAATAAAATAAAAAATGAAATAAACAAGCCGTCTGGGGGAAATTAAGTGGCCATAAAAGTTCAATTACCTGAAAAAATTTCCTCAATTCTTGGGCCATCCGAAAATTTATTTATAGAACCATCCTTGCCAACTAGATAACTCTTGAATTGCTATCCAACTTGTTGAAATCCTGACATTTTGTCCAAAGTATCAACCAACTCCAAACTTCGGTTGTGTGGTCACGGTAACATAAACCTGGAGGAGATAAAACAGGTCGATAGTGGTAACAAGTCCATGTCACGTAAACACGGCGTACCGTACGGCCATCTACCAAATCAGAAACGTTCCTGTAATGATTATTGCGTACTATACCAACAATCTTGTTACAGAGGATTATTCACCAATAACTCCTTTACTGATCAACAAGAAAGTCTGTTAACATCATTTCTTTGACTTAATTTTGTAAATTGCAGTAGGGGCCTACTTGTGACATCTTTGCTTATGACATTGTCGTTATTACATATTTCTCATGATAGAATTCCGCTTGAACACGTGACGACATGGCCAAGATTTTTTACCAGGGGGGTGGCAATCCAATTTTTTTGTAGGTGGAAAATTTCCATAAGGGCAAAGCACTCATCAGCAACAAAATAATAAACCATGCAAGCAGTGCAAGGTACCAGTATCCCCAACGTTTCCTTTCCAAGCAAATTGGTGATTTTCATCCCCTTTCATTTCATTCATTCACTTCTTTCAGCATTGTCTTTCTTTCTTTTTGGTTGAGGGAAGGGGTTAACTTGAATTATCCACTTTGCCCCCCTCGCAACGCACATGCCCGGGTAATTCATCTTTTAGTCCGGGTGCAGTTCCCAGTGGCGTACTCTCGAGGGACCGGGGGAACTCCTCGTCCCCGGACATGTCATGTGTTTTTAAAGAGATGCAAAGGACTGACATTTCTGAAAATGGCACTCTCACCTTCCGGCGGTGGGTATAGGAATTTCTACGTTTAGAAACATAAATTGTTATTTTTGAAGAAAATTCCACTGCCCCGAACCAAAAGCCTATTCGCCATTGGCATATTTTCCACAGACGGTACGTCTTTACTAGCTCCAAAAGAATTGATTTAACTGCACAATGGGTAGTTAAATATGTCATTTAACAAAAAAGGTTAAAACCCGCGTTGTCTGAATCACTTTTCGAGCGTGCCAACGTCTCCGGTTGCATTCACCCGATCCTGTGCTGGGCTCTCCATATGGTGGATATAGTCCCCCCCTACACACACACACAATCTTTCGTGGGGAGAAAAGTTAAGGTGGATTTTGCAGAATTTCTTGGACTGAATAACAACTACAATTTATTAAAAGGCATTCAAAAATTGAGAACCGTTTTTGTAAAATGCCACAAATGGATCAGTATCGTTTTGAAGAACAGGAGTGTAATAAAACACGTTAAAGACGCACATCTGTGTTATGAACGTAACCCCGGGTACAGGGAGAGCCAAAGGTGAGCAACCACATTTCCCAGTTTTTTTAGTGGATTTTTCAGGTTTTTAGAATTCGAATCAACTTTTTTAAAAACTTACTTTTTCTACTAGCAGAAATTTGGATTTTACTCTGACGAATCTCACGGCGCCCTAAATAAAAAAAAGTGGACGTGTGACTTCAAATATTGACGTGATGGTCCAACAGTGCATGGACAGTAGAAAACCCAATTTTCTTATTTCCTGCCGGTGGATTTCCAGTTTTTTTAGAATTCGTGTCTAATATTGAAAAAAAAATACTGTTTTCTACTGGCAGATATTTGCATTTGTTATGACTCTCGCGAAGCCCCAAACGGACAGGTGAAAGTTAAAATTCCTATCAGTCAAAGTAGTATGTGATGTTCCAAAAGTGGACAGCCCAATGTTCCCACTTTCTTCTGGTAGATTTTGATGTGTTTTGACGTCGGGACATGTTTTCAAATAACCGGCTTTTTGACGGCGGAAAGTTGGACTCTACTTTGATGACTCTCGCGGAGCCCTGAAACTGGCTAACTAGAAAATTGAAACGAACGTGTTGCGCCCCTACATTCAAAATTGAATGGTCTTCAGACCATGACGCCCAAACATCGCGCTACACCCATTACCCAGAAAATTGTCGATTTCGAGTCTACGACGCGAGGAAGGTGGAAACACCCGGTCAATTACCGACTTGATTTCATGTCTTCGAAGCATCCCAATTGATAGTCCTGTATGGAGGATGAAAAGTGGCCATCTGCTTATCCGCTATCAGAATGGTAGAAAAGCAGATTTCATATTCTGGTAACATGCAAGTTCGACTTTTCTACTTTTCTGCCATCTCAAAAAGCAGAACGAACATTGTTTGGTCAAGCATTTTTCTATTTTTCTGCTTTTCTGATTCATGAAAAACAGATTTTACTTTTTCTTCGTTCGCTGGCAGCCGAAAAGCGGCCATCTGCTTTTCTCCTTTCGAACAGGCAGAAATGACGATCGAACGTTTTCACGGTAACCGTGAATTCTACTTTTTTTGCTTTTTTTAATACCGGAGAAGCAATTTTACATAGGCGGCCGTAAAGTGGCCTCCTGCTTTTCTGCCTCATTCCAAGGGCCGTGAACTTGAGGGGTTGTGAACAGGTTATGACCATTTCCTTTCTTGGGGATTTAAGACGTATAAACCAATAATTACAGTCCACCCTATCTTTGGTAATGAAAGATTCACATTCCTTGGCCCAAGCATGTGTCTATTGGATGATAGCTTTAAAACTGTATTTTCTTTGAGATGCTGTTTTCTCTGCCTCATATGGGTCCCCAGAAAGCATGCTTTAAGTATTGGTTTCTATGTGCATCAACTCCCCCAGAACGGAAATGGTCGTAACCTACCGGTTCATGACCGCATTCATGGCCCATCGAGGACATAAAAGTAGGTGGCCACTTTTCGGCCACCTAGGAAAAATCTGCTTCTCCGGTATCACAAAGCAGAAAAGTAGAAAACTTGAATTCACGGTCGTCGTCAAAACGTTCAATCCACTTTCCTGCTTGTTTGACAGGTAAAAAGCAGATGGCCACTTTTCGGCTGCCGTCGAAAAGAGGAAAAGTTAAACTAGTTTTTACTAGCAGAAAAGCAGAAAAGTGGAAAAATGCATTACAATAAAATGGTCATTCTGCTTTTGAGGTAGCAGAAAAGTAGAAAAATAAAAAAATGCATGTTACAAAGACGTAAAATCTGCCTTTATACTATTCTGATAGCAGAAAAACAGTAAACACATGGTTACCTCATGGCCCAATCAATGGTTCAAAGCGGCATAAACTGAAAAGAATATTCACAAATAAGTCTTATTGTAGAACTGAAATTGTGGGACATCAGAAACAGCTCGGCAGATGAATGCCACTGCTAAAAATGATGAAGCTCCCGGTACAACGGGTTGGGCCGAATCAGTCGGGGCGCTAATTAAGTGTGCCCAGGGTTCCCCCTACACATTCCTTGAGAGAAAATCACACTTTTTTGAAATCTAGGATGGTACAAAATCGTTTGAAAACGGACATCAGCCCAGAAACCGATTTACCCGTCTTTGTTCCTAATCGGG
>NW_019091576.1:0-45769 GCF_001949145.1 Acanthaster planci | reverse complement strand
GTAAAACCAAAGGAGGGTTAATGACTGGCTTAGGAAAACGGACGTGACTAATGCCTGATCCGCAGGTGAGGGCATTATCTGTTTTCAGTCTCCTGAGCTAGTCTTAAACATTATTGTAAGACCAGCCACAACATGTTTATTCCAATTCATAAATACCTTTTTGTTCTAGAATCTTACTTTAATTTTCCCGAACTCCCCTGAATATTTTTTAGTATATTCCTTGTGCAAGTTGCCCCAAAGAATCTCTTTATATGGACTTGCCGCGCTTAGTGAGCCGCGTGCACACAGACTCTCGACCAACCAGAATCGATTAAACTGTCTCGTATCCAGCACGTGATTTACGCAGCGGATATTATCACTTCTCAGCGGGCATTATCAAATGTTAATACACGGTCAAGTGGCACGTTGGATGGGGAGACTGTCTGAGGTACTTATGAATAATGTTTGTAGACATTGAGAGTGTTAAAAGCAGTGTATATGTGCAAGTATACTGTGAAGCAAAGTTCTTCTGTAATATGAAAGGTTGTAATCTTGATTTTGTTTGCATTTTTGCAGAGTGACGATGCAGAAATTGATGTCCACCCTTCCTCTATACTTCCAGATCAGAAAGATATCCAGACATTGAAGCAGCGTATGGCAGTAATTGTCCAGCGAATTCTGGTCCAACACATGAGTGCATTGGATGATGTGTGTGTAGAGGCCCACATCCCTCATCACTTCACAGCAGAGATGTCTGAAAAGTCATCGCTTGTGAATCTAGGGTTAATTGACTCGGACCCTAGGCCAATGTCTGGCGGTCGAAGCATAATGCAGCATCTACAAGAGAAACACTGTCCAAAACAAGAAGGGAAGCCATTCACTCTGCCCTGTAACAGCTGTGAATATGAAGTTAAGCGTATGATTCGCCACAGAGAGATTCTGTCAAAGGAAGCCTCGCCGAGAAAAAGGCTTGAAGGGCTCTTACCAACTCCTCAAGAATTTGACAAACAGACGCTCCTACTACAGGTGAAGATGTATGCACAAAGCTGTGGTTTGTGTTGATTGGTAGTATGGGAACTGGGTACTCTACTGAAGTAAATCATGGCTTCCTGGATTCCATGGAAATAGGCTATCCCCAAGGTTTTAAAGAAAAATGAATTTGTAAAACTGTTACCAAGTTGCTAATTCTTTCTTACCCAAGTTGCTTAGAGGGGATGGGCCATGCTGGGAAGATCTCTTGTAAAACTTGCATCAGCACATAAAACAAACATACACATCTAAATAATTTCAAAAATGCGTGGAAATGTGTTAAAAATTATAGTTTTCACGACCCTATTTCACTCCCTTCTGGGAGCAAAAGCTAAACAACGGCCGTCGGGTACTGAAAGTTTTCTGAAGAAATTCCCAAAAATCGCAACATCATAGGACAGAGAGTGCTTTATCTGGCGACTATTTACTGTTACGTAACGACATGTAGGCATGTATATGTACGTTATGTAGAAGCGTTAGCGTGTGCAATCATGTCAGACTCAAATGCTGATAATTCCAGCATTAATGTTTTTTGCAATCACAGCGATCAGTTGTCATGTTCGTCTTATTCATTTGACCAAGAAAGCAACATTGAAGAGCTGATGAGGTCCAATAAATATTGCCTTGTAAGTTTGAACCAGAAGACACTCGGGAAGAGATTTTGCAACTGGAGGCTGTTGGCCACGGGCATGGCGGCAACCCGGAGGGTCGACAATGAAACACGTGACTGGTCATAATTTTTTACTGCACCATTTAAAAAAATGTGTCTTTCTGAAAAGATGTAATTGTCCTACCATTGGCTATTTGATAGCTATAGTACAAGTAGTCTTTTGTCCATGGCCTACTTCGTCAAAGTTGATATTCCATTCCAACATTTTTTTTTTACCCTGAGTCACTTGCACTGCGAGTCACTTGCTTGGCATCGATGTGTCGCGTGCATGACGACTGTGCGGCATTATTTGCACTGGAAAATAGTCCAGTGCAATATAGTCCAATTTTACCTCGTAAGCGTAGTACATGTATGGATGTACATGTACATGTCAGTACTGGTATGTGTACATAAACATACACATGTATTTTGAGTCCTCGTAAATATCTGATAGTTTGTCATCCACAAATCTATTAAGCCACAAACACTGGTGTAAAAAGTGGCTTGGGAATCTACAAAACTGTTCTCCGGGGAATTGTTTTGACTGCGACAACAGCCACCGACACCAACACAGTTTATAGGCATTCTTTCGAAATTCACAATTCACTATAGAAATTATTACATGTGTACGATGGGATGCAAAACAAAATGAACGTGACGCATCAATTTAGTTGTCCAATAGCTAAGCCCTGTGTTAAGAGAAGGGCACACGAAACAAGACCAAATGTGGTTGATTTGAAATGTACGAGTACACGCTAGAGCAGAGAATTTTATTCTTGCGCAAACTGATCAACTTTCTTGCCGGAGCTATGGATTTTTTTCTGGAAAGTCGAGTCCGTCCAGTGACGTCACATTTTTGCCAAGATTTGTCTGCTGCCCTCATCAACTGATTTCGATAACTTTTTGCAAAGAGCCCAGGCGGAGACTGAAACAAGCACACAGAAAACACCAATTTTGTTGATTTTATGACATAAAAGAGGGGTTAATCCAACTTATTGTATATAAAATGGTTGAAAACTACCATATAACATAAATTTAATACTGCATGGCCCATCCCCTTTAAGTTTTGTTTGTTGGTTGCATGTACCTGGCATCATGATTTGAAAACGAAACCTGATGTCAATATTCAATAGACATGTACATGTATGTGCTTCAGGAATATTCTTGTCAACACGATATCTTGAGTAATACTTTGCCTCTGAGCTTCGAATATGGCTTGTGCTTATAATAATCCTATTATTATAATATATAAGCCTATTGCATATAAGCCCAAAAGGTGAAGGTCACAGTAGATAAAACAAAGACAAACGTTGTTTGTTATCCCAAACTTACAATTGTTGGTTTTAGGCTTGGCCTTGATGAGGGGGCATTTGTGTTTATTAGTTCATTCATGTTTCACATTTAAAACATTTCCTTCCCTTTTTACAATACATAGGACACAGTGAATGATCTCTTTCACAAGAATAGCATCAACAGCAAAGGTACACTTTTTCAGCTGAAGGAATTCTTCCAATATAAGTCAGTGTCATCTAAAGTCAGGGAGGACTTTAATGGCGTGTGGGACTTGATGGAGGTGAGATGTAATGATCTCAGAACATTAGTCAAAATTGTCAAATATATAATTATGACGCATTGTTGGTGTCCAGTTCTGTGTGTCGTGAAAATTTGATGACTTGTATTATGCTTCAGATTATCACCAACCTGTTCTGTGAATTGCATTGTCACAGTTTGCAACCCACGCTTATGTTGTTCTGCTGGCAATGAAACTGACACATATGAATGGCTTAGATGACAAACCTGAAGGATTTCCTGACTCGGCTTCAGAGGCTATACAGAAACGGTGGCTGAGGCAATTTTCTCAACGTATAGTTGACAACGTCTGGGCTTGGGTCTCAAGAGAGGAAATGTCTGCAGTCTTGACAGGTGCAACAACTGATTTGAGTAATGATGAGAATCCTGCTGACATCTACAGTTTCTGTTCTTGTCGTAAAGGTAGGTAGATAGTTAATGCTATAGGTGTATTAGTAATCTTTTCTTGAAACTAATGTACCCAGGCAAGTGATTTAGGATTTTGAATGGAGGTTAGCCAAGGCAGGAAAAGATGAAATATACCATTGAGCACACTGATTTTCTGGTGGGCATAGTCAGTGTTACTGGTAGAACACTAAGCACTCCCCTGGCAACAACTTCTACCCTCTTGGTTGCATTCCAGTTTTTTAACTGTTTCCTATTCATTCGAGCACATTGCCTTGCAAACCACTCCAGTGGAACAGTCAGATGAAATGATCTGTTGGAGGAAGCCCATTTGCAGATACATTTACGAGTCGTAATGATTTTCAACCCAGCTTGTACTAAAATGGTTTCCAGTGAACTTGGTTTAATTTAATTTGGTCCCAGGTCAATTCGGTCCCAGTTCAACTTGGTCCTAAGTGAACTTGGTCCTAGGTCAACTCTGTCCCAGGTCTACCCATTCCTGTGTCAACCTGGTCCCAGGTCAACTCAGTTACAGGTCGACTTGGTGCCAAGTCTGTTTAGTCCCAGGTCAACTCGTAGATCAGCTCATTCCTGGGTCAACTCGGTCTCTGGTCAACTCAGTCTAATTTCAACTTGGTCCCAGGTCAATTCAATCCCAGGTCAAGTTGGTCCCCGGTCAAATTTGTTTGTGTTGCATGCCATGATGTTGATGAGCATGTGGTGTTGCTTACAGTTTTCAACATGCATCCCACGCAGATTTTTCAGGAAAGTGTTTATTAGATGTAAGAGAAATGAAAGGACCAGTTAGAATAAAAATGTGTTGAAAATGGAAACACACATAAATGTACATGTAGGGGCCTATCTAAATCCAGCATCTGCAGGGTATTCAGAAAAAAAGAAACCCATCTTTAATCTGCAATATCGGAAATCTATGCAATATTGCAGTATTTCAGAAAAAAGGTATGTACTGGTATTTAGGGAAAGGCTAGACTGTCTTCTGTCCAACTGTACTAGGGTCATGCGCATGACCCTAATTATCCAGAAATAAAAGGACAAAGGAACAATCTTGCCGTTCACAAGAGTGAGAACAAATAAACAAGGTGATCGAGGAATATGCTGTCACTGTCATATATGACTGAGCAAACAAAAATTAGGTAAGGTGGTAAATGAGGTTGTTAAGGCCCTTTTTAGACAAAAGAATTCACAAAAGTACCCAACAAGGTAGTCTTACTGCCTGCAACCCACACAGATTACCAATACCTATGCATCATTTCCTGGTCCATTATTTTCACTGACTAAATTCTCGATATCCAAATGTGCGTCCCCACTCTCCCCCGTGAAGGCGTCGGCCATGTTCGTCCTCTTTTTCTTAACGCCATTACGTTACGGAATGTGTTTTACCAGCCCAAAATTTTGGGAATTTTTTTCTTAGCTAACGCGTGTTTCTGTGTTATTCCTCTATCACCTTGTTTGTTTATTTGTTCTGAATCATGTGAATGGCAAGATTGTTCCTTTGTAATTTTATATATGGATTTTTTACCATTTTCTTTTCAGTCTTACGTAGGTGGCAGACTGACCTTGTATTGACCTGTTTTCAGAGTTCGCCAGGTGGCGCTATTGCTTTTGGATAAATATATTACCGTTGCTTCAGAATAAATATTGAGAACGTGTGTTTATTTATTCTGCTTGCTTGTTTAATTTCTGTGATTCGCCCCAGTTGTGGCATTCTGGTGTACAATTTGATTAGTTTTCAAAAGCAGTTGCTTCATTATTCTATGGATATTTGCTTTTTGCTTTTTTCATTTCGCCGGGTATTTCGGCATTTCTGGTTTCTTGATATGTCTCATATTTGGTTTTCGATTTTTCATATTTGCTCGATATTTCGGCGTCTCTGGTTTTTCCGATTTCCCTCTGTGTATTCTGTGTATTCTGTGTATTGGATTATCGAGAGCCTGAGGGAAGTTGGAGTTAGTCTTCACCCCGCTTCAAGTTATTTGGCTGCTTGCGGGCAAGGGATTCCTAAATTAGTAAGGATAGTGGTGCTTGGTTTCGGTCCTTGCTAAGCTAGGGAATAGCACAGTGTGTGTTTAACTATTCCCTCCCGTTGGCCGGTCCAGGGTACGGCCGTGCAATACCGTAATTTGCTCCAGTACTTTACTGTCGAGCACATGAGTTCGCTCTTCAAGCATAAAGTGATATTCGTGAACTCGTAGCGGTGGTACTGGTGAGTGAGTTTCACCCTATGGGCCTCTTTGAGCATGGAGCAACGTGTCTGGCTCGCCTCCGCTCCTTCACGTTCGGAGCACGTGCGAGTACGCCCCTTACGCAGGCAGCTTGGGGCGTGACTCGGCACCCTGCAGTCGGCTCGGCTTGCTGGTATAGGTTCGCCGTTACCTGCAAGGGTTTTCCGGTGAGCATGTTTCACGCTCCCCTACAGTCGGAGCGCGTTCGAGTCGTCCCTTATGTTGACGAATAGGGACAGGTCCCGGCGCATTACAGTAGTCATCTGCCACGTGAAAGAATGCTGTTTGGCCACTACTCGTGGTCTAGTGCAGCGCTGTACCTTGCACGTGGTCGCTGCCAGGTTTTTAATGCTTGCGCTTACCGCAGAACTTGTCCTATGATGTTGGTTGGTTTTTGGCAATGGGTTCTCTCCCAACCACTGTAACTAAAAAGACGGCGGCTCTGGCCCTTTCCTGTTCTGATTGAGATCTGTTAGCATCCGGGACCAGGCCCCTCTCCGGCCCGTTCTTTACGCAGGGGCCCCGCACCGTTGGGCCTTCTCCGTCATTTGGGCTTTCGGCCTCCCCCATTGCAGCCAGGTCTAAACACTTGCAGTAACTGGAGATTTTGAACTCCTTGCAGTTGGGTTTGACTGGGCGTGGCCTGCCCAACTGTGTTGTTGGTAAATGTTTCCTTACACATTGTGGTTGCTTGTTTTCTGGCAACGACTTCTCACCCATCCACTATGATAAAACAACCCCCCCCAAAAAAAGCGGCTCAGGTCTATCTTGCTTGTGTGCCAGCGTGCTTTCTGGCTGGCTCGCTTCCATTTATTTATTTATTCATTCCATTTCTTTACCCAGGGTATGCCCAGTTGGTTTCCATTGGGCCCTATGGTCATTACAAATAAATAAAATAGTTAAAAACTCACGATGAAAAGTAAAATGGACAAATACGACGAACATTAATATTTACAAATACACTACCACTAAAGTATCATACACATGTGAACATTAAAATAATCAAAGAATTAATTAAATACTGATCACGGGATGGGCAAAAACCCCGCTAAAAACCCTATGGGAAAAAAAGGACACAGGGAAATTCCCAATCCGGTTCCAATTAAAATTTGCAACCAAGATAACATCTCCGTAGATCAGCATGTTGGACTACACGCCACTAGTCCGTAGTTCCGATATACTTCTGAGTTTCTCTGGCAAATTGTTCCATATTTTTGCACCTTTCACCGCAGAACGGAGCATAGCATTCTTTTTTGGCTAAAGGGATTTTAAGTGCTTTGTTAACTGAGTATCTTGTTTCGCGAATTTATGTGAATGGCATACAGATTTGTCAGATAACATAGGAGACAATTTGTATAGACATTTAAAAACAAGAACAGTCTTGTTAGATGTAACTCTGTCGGAAAATGGTACCCAGTTCAGTGTAGCACACATATTTGCTGAGGGGGTGAAAGAGGTGCATTTGAGGATTGTCCGTGCAGATAGACATTTGTTAAGAATGGTATCGTGGGATATGTATCTTCCTCCCCATACCGTGGAACCGTATTCTAACGTTGGCGTAACTAAGCCAATGACAAGTGTGTGCAGGCTACTTTGTTCAACAAAGTTCCGGTTTCTGTTTAACATACCTAATTTAGATGAGACTGTTTTTCTTACGTAATCAATGTGTGAGCCCCAAATTAGTGTTTTGTCAATAATAACTCCTAAGCGTTTGCAAGATTTTTCTTTGACAATTAGGCTATCAGCAATGTAGAGGTTCAATTCTGTATTGGCGGTTTTCTGCCTTGTGCCAATCAGCATGCATTGGGTTTTGTTTATATTTAGTTCAAGTTTGTTTCTTGAGCACCAATGTAGAATTCTGTCAAGAGCTACATTTATTTACTGGTAGTTCAAGTTTGTTTGTTGAGCACCAGTGTAGAATTCTGTCAAGAGCTACATTCAGATTCCTTTCTATTTCATTAATATTGGAAGAGCTGCACGTTAGAGTGGAGTCATCTGCATACATATACAAGTTACAATTTGATGGGATACAGGATGGCAGATCACTTGTGTAAATAATGAATAAAAGCGGTCCTAATATCGAACCCTGTGGGACACCAATGGCTAGAGGCAGAACCTCTGATATCTTACCCTCAATATTTACCGACTGACGAGGATCACTTAGGTATGATTTAAACCAACCGATTAGTGAAGTAGACATGTTAAGCCTTTTTAATTTTTCCAGAAGAATTTCATGGTCAACACAATCAAATGCTTTACTAAGATCTATGAACACACTACCTGTAACTTCTCCATGCTCCATAGCCTGGAAACACCTATTTGTCAAATCGTGTAGGGTGGTTTCAGTTGAGTGATAGGGTCTAAATCCTGACTGGCAACTAGGAATAAGGTTATTTTCTTCCAGGTAAGTGTATACTGACAAGTGCACAAACCTTTCCAAAATTTTAGAGACAGTTGGCAGTATAGAGATAGGACGATAATTGCTTGTACTACATTTGTCTTCTCCCTTGTGAATTGGTGTCACCAGAGCATGTCACCAGTCTTTGGGATATCTCCCACATGTGATGGAGAGGTTAAAGATACGAGTTAGACATTTTTATTATTTTAACACTTATCCTATCTGGACCCGTTGATTTGCTTTTGTTCTCTTTGAATCCCAATGTATATGTGAACCTGTGCGTTTGGCAATTTTTTTGCAAATGATCACGTTGCCTCATAAGTTGAAGAATTTCCCCATCAAGTCAGTGTAAGGAGGCACCTTGAGTACGTTAAGTTTTAATCGGTGCATGGAAATTGATAATGCTCATAAATAGGGAATGCCAACGTCATTACAATTTAAGACACGTTGCCATGGTGCATTAATGAGATCTTTCTTTAGAGCATCATTGTCTATATCTTTAAAACACCGAATATTAATTGAACGACCTTTCATTTTTGGCATTTTCCAACTACATGTATATAAATCCTAGACAAGATAGTGGTCACTTATTATGACTGGTAAGACACCACAATCTTTCATGAGCTCTGGGTGGGGACTAAAAATAAGATCGATTGTGGTCTGAGTGGATTCAGTACCACGTGTTGGTTCGTGTATAAGTTGCAACATTTGAAAAGAATTAAAACAAGAAGTAATTGGGTTAGGATTTATGTTGTCATTTTTGGAAACATCAAAATTCAAATCCCCAGTTACAATCATTTTTTTGTGTTCACTGGAGGCTTTATTGACAATGTCTTCAAGTTTGTCTATAATATCAACAAACCTTGTTGAACTGATGAGTACAGGGGCTCATTTGGCCATGAAAGAAATTTTTATCCAATGCATGCCGTTTATCTTCTTGCTGTTTGAGCGAACTGTTATGTTTGTGGTCTTCCCGCAAGCTGCTTGTTGACATTCAGTCACACCCTCTGCTGATCGAAGGGAATTTGCCTAGCTGTTGGTGTTTAGCTGCTGCTTCGTCCAGTCCAGTTGTAGTTAGGCAAAATCTTCCCAAAAATTCATGCAGGTACGATTGCTAGGCCGTTTTTGCAACGGCCATTACCCAGTCTACACTGCTGTCCGATTGGGCTTGTGCCAAAGAAGGAACCCAATTCATTCTGCCTAATTCACCATTTATTGTTTCCTGCAGGTCAATCAATCAGTGATTTGTCAATAGGGACGTTTGCACGGTGCACTACGCCCCCTTTGCCATGCGGTTGGGCTTGTTGTTACAACTGGAAAGGGGGCGTGGTTTGCCAAAGCGGATATCAAATCAGCCTTTTGTTTACTACCGGTTGCGCAGTCAGATTATGAGCTCCTCGGGTTTATGTTTGATGACGTATTTTTATGATAAATGTTTACCCATGGGGTGTAGTATTTCATGCACGCTTTTTGAGAAATTCAGTTCCTTTTTGTAATTCCGTGAACGATTGGTTGCTGGGTCCTCTTTTCTTACGCATTATCTGGAGGACTTCTTCTTTGTAGGGTCATCTCTAGAGGACTGCGCAGCCTTGCTGGCCCCTTTCGAGAACCAGTGTGCCAAACTAGGTGTGCCCCTGGCTGATGAAAAAACCACAGGTCCTGTCCAAATTCTCACATTTTTGGGTCTTGAACTTGATTCAGTCGAACAGAAGATTCGTGTACCGCAAGACAAGGTCAAAACCCCAGATTTAGGCTGTGTTAGGCAAAACCAAAATGGCGTTAGTTCAGATTCAGTCATTGTTTGGTTCACTGAATTTTCTGTGCTTGGCAGTTCCTCCCCGGTGGGCTTTTTTGTACCGCCTCATTGCCCTTGCGTATGGACTGACTCGCCCTCATCACAAAACACGTTTTACAAAGGGCACAAGATTGGACCTAATGATGTGGCTGGAATAATGGTGCTTCCATATTTTCTACTCTGGAGTGGGAATCCAATGAGGTTTTGCAACTGTTCACTGATGCTTCGGCAAGCATTGGTTTTGGGGCTTGTTTCCATGGCAAGTGGTTGCAGGGTTGGATGCAGTTCTACACATTCCTCCTTCCATAGCATATTTGGATTTTTTTCCTTTTGTCATTGCTGCAGAATGTTGGGCTCCGCTACTTGCGGGAAAGAAAGTCAGATTCCTCACGGACAATTGGGCGGTCGTACGGATAATAAATACGAAATCCTCCAAATGTGACCGTATTATGCAGTTGGTGCATTCTTTTGTGTTAAAAAAATACTTTATAACATTTCTTTCAGGGCAAGCACATTCCTGGTCAGTATAATGAAATTGCAGATGCTTTCATGTTTTCAGATCCCACATTTCTGAGTGGTAGCTCCCCAAGCGGACAGTGTCATAACTCCTCTCCCTCCTCTTGCACAGACCTAAATTGCGAAATCAGCCGCTTACGGGGGGCAGCTCCTAATACTAAGAAAACATATGCCACAGGCTGGAGAGCATTTTGTGAGTTTCGCCATCACTGTTTGTCAAATGGATCACAAGCATCAGTAGATGATATTCGCCGGTTTGTGGCATGGTTGTCGTTAGCGAATGTGGCTTTGGTGACAATTGCTACATATGTGTTGGGGGTTGCTTTCTATCATAAAGTTTATTTTAGTTGGGACCCCACAAAAGAGTTTTAGTGACTAAATTGATTGAGGGCTGTTGTCGTATCCGCCCACCGACGGGTATTAGAGAGCCTATTTCATTGCATACCCTTGCATGTCTGATTGATGCGTTCCCTGTTGTTTGTGCTTCCCATTATGAATTCCAGTTATTCAGGGCAATATTCCTCTCAGCCTTTTTTGGCATTTTGCGAGTCGGTGAATTTGCAGCTCAATCAAAAACGCGGGTTCAGGAGGCTGTACTCCCGCAGCCGATGTGCATTTCTGTGATGCTGAATCTCCGAATGTGTCCGTCTCATTATGGTTCTGCTGCTCAACAAATAACCATGGCGGTCCTCTCCAGTTTGTGCAGTTGGTGCAGTCAGATGACCCAAAAGTTTGACCCGTGCGTGCATTGCTGTCTTACGTGGATGTGCATCCATGGGAAGCCAGCACATTTTTCTGCCATTTTGTTGGGCAGCCAGTTACATAAAACCAGTTGAGTGTCATTTTGAGGAAAATTCTGCAATTTGTTGGCTTAGATGAGCATCATATTCGGGGTCATTCCTTTAGGATCGGGGCTGCATCCTGGGCAACTACACAAGGAGTTCCTTACCTGGAAACTCAGGAAAGGGGAAAGTGCCGTTCAAGGGCCTACTTGTCATACGTGCGCCCAAGTCCTCAGTGTCACTAATATCCGTGGAAACGGACGGGCAAAACCATTTAACAAAGGCAACTATTAGCAGGAAAGTGGATAGGAGGGGCGCAATAAAAAGGGGGCGGGTGGGCCTAAGCGTACATTTCCCTAAAACGTTGAATTAGTGCAACTTTCTTCTGTTGTTTTTTCCTGGCCTCTGTTTGGTTTGGTTTCCTTCTCAGGTGCCATGTGGATACTGGGCAATTCAATTGTTCGCCGAGCTGAACAACCCTTGGGCGTTGGAGTCGAGGTCCTCTGGAAAGGCAAAGGGGGTGCAGGGGGGTGTGATATTCACACCATGGCAGATGACTTGATTACAACCAAAATGGCACTGATCATGATAATCCTACATGTTGGCACTAATGATTTGATTAGAATCGATGAATATGGCCTCTGCCAAAAGGTTTTGGTGCTTCTCCATGACCTGGCTGGACGATTTCCACTTTCCATAATCATTTGGTCTGATATCTTGCCACGGCTCCAATACAAAGGAGCTTGTTCTCAGCCAGCAATGGAAATGGAACAGCGAACCATCAATTGCTGGGCCAGGTTGCAGTGTTTGCACTTGGCGCTTGCATACTTTCAGCACCATCTGTAGTTTGTTTGGTCGCAGTTGTCTTTATTTCTTGGGGATGGCGTGCACTTGTCCCCAGCAAGGAACAATCTGTTTGTAGACGCGCTCAGGGTTTGCATCCTGTACCTCTTTGGTCAGAGTTAGGTGTAACGGTTGAATTTGTGTAAGTGTTCTCATAAATGAGTTTCATTGTGCACACATGTTGAAAGAGAGCCAAGGGTTCGGCTTTCTGCCCAATGGGCTCGCTTTCTCGCGTGTGGCAGTTTTTCACTGGGCCAGTAAGCCTTCATATCTAATTTTGATTATTAACGGGGCACTTATGTAACCATACTGTTTCAGAATACATAATCAGTACACGCTTGACATAGCGCTCGCTAGTTCCATGAGGTTATGCTCAACCCAATTTGATTGATTGTTTAAACAATTATGTTCAAGAGCTTGCATTTATTCATGTTATTATGGCGATGCTGGGTCTGGGAACGTAGCTGTACTGTAGTGGCTTGGTCTGGGCACCTAGCTTTTATGGTTGCTTGGTCTGGGTACCCAGCAGTGGTTTGGTCAGAGAACCATGCTGGGGGTCTTGTGTGCCCCAATTATTTGTTCATTGTGTCTCGTTTGCCCGTTTACTTGGTATTCAGCACAAAGTTGATGGAATAATAACAGCTGTGGCAAAAGTTCTATTACTCGTCAATCGAAAAAATTCAATTTACGTGCTGATATCTTTGTTGTCTTAGTATAATTGAAGATACTCAAATTTATATTAATTATGCTCCTTACATTAAGATGAACAAATGAAAACCCCTCAGAGCTTTCATTGTAGATAATACTGTCCCTTAGGTATGTGGTTCCTTGTTCTGTGGATTGAGCATCTCTCTGACTGTCTGCAATTGACAGCAATAGTTTTGGGCTGTCAGATGTGTTGTTGGTTCCAACATGAAGAATTACCCCAGAAACATTGTACTTTGCTGAGAGATGTATGATGTTGGGTGCAAGGTCTTCAATTTTGCTCCACACATCGTATGACTTGTATGTATGAGATCACTTTCTTTTGCCTGTGCAGCTTCCTGGGCTGTAGCCGTTTGATCATGGAGTCGCCGATGACCAAGACATCTGCATGGCAGTTTATATTAGGTGTAGCCACTATCCTTGTCAGGTTAGACAGTGGTTGTCCTTTGCAGCAATCTGTTCCTTATGCTTTCTGCGGTAATGTGCCAGCTGCGCTTCAAAGGAGGCATTTTCTTTCAGGGAACGAGGCTTATTTGGGGTTGGGGGTGCAGATGGTCCCCTCTCCTTGCCAGGTTGGGTGTTTGGCTGCAAGGCTTCGAAGTACGAATCGATCAACAGCTCGGCCTCAGTCATCATTGGTAGAGTCGTGATCGTCCGCAGTGCTGTCGGTAATGATGGGATCGACCTCGACAGTCAATGCAGTAAAGCGATTGTTCGTGGGCACCACAGGAGTGTCTTGCACTGCTGTATCTGACTGTCCTGTTTTTGCACGAAGGTGGTTCTGGCTCAACATACAGGGTGGAAGCTCTGAACAGACACTACCTCCGTGAGGGGGCCATTAGCATATCAATGGTAGAGCAAAGGGCATCACATTTCTTCCTCAGTGCATTGATTATTTCCCTTTCAGAAACACAAACAGAACAAAATGGTCAGAAAGTGTCAAAATTTGGTCTGAGAATTTACGTTCCAGTAACTTAATGTCAGCCTGAAGCTGGGAAGTTACACTAAAACTGAGGTTTAGGGTGATAGGCTCTGGTGGGACAGGGTCGGGTAGCCCAATAACATCGTCTTTTGTGATGACATCTGCTATTGTGGCTTGCCTCCGCTGTTTGGCTTTGACATGGCTATTAAACTGAACTAGGGCAAGGCTGGAAATTACTACCATGGCCAAATTTGTAGAGATACAATTCCTTGATGTCATCAGCTGCTGTGGTTATAGATCTACAGGCTTTTAGGGTGAAATTACAAGTTGAAATGGTACGTAGCTTTTGTGTTGTAGATGTATCACTCGCCTTGGCACCATCTCGTTGGATCCTCTTGTCGCAGTGCTTCTCCTTCACAGACTCAAATACTACTTTCCTAGCTTCCAACAGTTCCGGTAGAGATCCGTCAGCATCCAGGATCATTCCCACTCCAAATCTGGCTTGTGCTTCACATGGGGACACCGAGCCCTTAGGCCTACTCCGACTTTGGGGCTTTCGGCCCCCCTCTATCGATGATCCCCTTCCGGGAGTCTCTGTGCCCGCTTGTCATTCTCTGGCTCCGGTTCAGCAGGACAACTCTCCGGCTCTTTCTTCCAGCAAAGAGGCTTACTGAGCGCTCTATGCCCTCAACCACTGCCCTCAGTCTTTCTTTATTTAAGGGACATTCTGGCGTGGGTAGATGCTACATTGTACATGCTACTGGGCCATCCCCTGCCGTAGCCAATGTGGCCTTGGTGGACATAATATGGGTAACGCAGGCAAGATCAAGACCACAACGCAGATAGCCGGTCTGCTTTGCTGTTGAGGCCTTTATACACCT
Source organism: Acanthaster planci (assembly GCF_001949145.1). The sequence continues at coordinate 31,053 of NW_019091576.1, read as the reverse complement.
GTCTGTCGTCGCTATGTTTATGACTTGGCTAACCATTCTTTGCATGCTTTCAGTCATGCAGTAGGAGCTACTCTCTACTGGGCTACCCTACATGTACATAGTCTTCCTGGGTGGCCTCCGGTGAATATGACACCGAGTCATGTACACTTAGCGTGAGCCGTGGCTGAAACAACTCCTTTCAATACGCTACGTATCAGTGCCTTAGCCATGAAACAGAGAAGTGCATTATTCCCTTCAACTCCCCTTCACTCCCTGGGCTGTTCTGGTGAATATGGCTTAGTCTAGGTATGGACAGCCTATCGGGTGTAACCTTGCACAGGATCTGCGGGATATAATTCTGCGTTATGCTCGCAGACCCCTATGACCTCCCCACACCTGATCCCACTGCCTTCGGAGACTCTGTCATTGGGGAACCGAGGTGTGTACTTGTCAACAGTGAGCCACGGGCATATTAAGCACTGCCCTCCATTTTCTGGCCCTGCCCTGGTGGTTGCGCCGTTTGTATGGTCCTAGTAGTGCTTTCTCCAATCCACATCCGTGTTTTAGGCATCCAAATTCACCAAATTTTACACCGCAGTGGATTCCAAATGCTTCCTGTTAGCCAGATGCGAGATCCTCTAATGTGGGCGTGGCCAAGTTCATATACTGTCACTGGTTACAGGGTCCGACAAGAGTTGGTCTACCGTCAGCCACAGTTTTTTGTTGTGAACGCCCTTCGGGTTCCCTCTTCCGATTATGACTGCGTAATTGATACGAAGAGGTATACTTGGCAGGGTTTTGTCTCATTTTTATATTTGCGTATAATTTGGAATATCGGAGTGGGTTTTCATGTCCACTGTTCCGCTAGTAAATTTGTGCCCGTCAGGCAGGACCAACATTGGTGACTGTTTTATTTCTCACGGGCGCTCTAGTGGATAATAAGTTTTCTCTCTTCGGCCAGATTCATGCACTGAGACTTAATTCCCTGTGCATGCAGTAAAAATTGCTGGAGTCCTTCAATAAAGGAACATCTGCAGCTATTCTATATATAAGACAAGACAAGATTTTTTCATTCCCCAGAAATGCTGAACCGACATTCGCATGTGCTGGAGCTGTTCATTGTCGCAAGGTGCAACTTCCATTGAACTTAACTAGTCTTCCGGCAATGACTCCTTGCTCTATAAAGATAGTCAAACCTTCATTTATCTGGGCCACTTGGAGTTTTCTCCCGTCTCCAACTTTGTCATTGTTCATAGCTTATCAGAGTACCTTCCTTATGGCTTGACAGCATTTTTCCCTGTTGTCCAGCCCTCACTGCAGTCATACTTGGGGTAAAACAAAAAAAAAAGTTTTCATCTCTTTCTGGATAATTCATGACTGCCACATTTTCCTGTCTATCCACACTTACACATAAGACTTTGCTCTGGACGGGTGTAGTAAAGTTCCCACGTGAAAGGGTTAATTTAATTCCACCCATCTATAGACAGGAGAAACCTGTTGCTAAACTTACCGTTTTTTGTGAAGGATTTGGAGGAGATACAATTGGAACAGTTCTGGTCCTCCTTCCCTCTCTAATTTTTTTATGCACTGGCCATCAAGTCCTGCTCTGCCTTGTCAATCTTCACCAGCAGGGCTTGGGCATAGACCAGAGGGAACTTTGACACTGCCCCCCTCCCCTTAGGTCTAAGGCTAACAGTTACATTGCTTTGCAATGCCCAAATTTCAAGGCACTCTCTACAGTAGCAAGGTTCTAGCAGATATTTACTCAGTCAGATGAATACCTTTGTCCGTTCATTCGGCTACCCTCTCAGTGTCATGGTTTCCCTTTGTTTGGCCGGGGTCTTTATTGGATTCTTACCTTCGTTGATACAGGTAACTGTTTCATGTGCATTGGTTCCTGTCACAGCAACTTGACTCCTGTTAGGTTCAATCCAATCCTCCCATCTTGGCTTTTTATCCCACGTGCATATCTTCGGCCCAAGGACAAATCCACAAAACCTGATAGCTCTTGCCATCAAGACACATTTTGTCAGCAATTGAAACGATGATGGGCCCTCAACTACTGGCCTCTACTGGCACTTTTTGATCTTCATGGGGCACTCCTGTTCCCGAACTTTTAAAGTTCAGGCACAGAAGTATGTGGGTTAGCACATTGTCACTTAATCAGATAAATCACTGTGGAGGTACACTAATACTACACCTCAGCCTCCTGAAAGTTGAATGTTCCGATGAGCCATAGACTTTGGGATTAATACCTGAAGTTAACTGATGTCTCGAAGCCAATAACTCCTTTACGGACGTCTGCTATGACGGTACCCGACCGTCTGTATATTACCGGCTCTTGCTTTGACGTGGAACATCTTATTGCTGTTATTCTGCACCAGACTCCGAGATTCCTCGGGTAACATTTATACGGGAGTACACAGTTCTCCATTTTCATGACATGACGAATATTGTGAACTCCAATATGTGTAGTATCCGATTCTCTTCGGGTTTCCTGTGATAGAGATTTTTTGAGAGCCTCGTTTTGAAACCCATACCACATTCACCTCCTGTTACCTCGAAGATGTTTGCAGGGGGGCCATACAAATTGACTAGGCTGGACGGCATTGCAGTTGCTCCATTGCGGACCATCCTCTTCCCTTACAAGAGAAGGCACTCAAATAGTCACTTTAAGGTGTCGAGATACTAGTAGAGCGTACTTGCCTTCCCACCGCCCCTTGGTTTGGTGCTACTCTGCATATGTATTGGTGATCTGCATAGGTTGCAGGCAGTAGACTCTCCCTCCACCTAATGTGGGTTGAGTCTACATCTGCACACCTACCAGATTACCAATCTCCGTCCTTCCTCCCCACATGGCCTCGGCGCACTTCGCATATCGAAAAAGAGGAAAAACATGGCTGATGCCTGGGGGGGGGCAAATGAGTGGAGGCGCACTATTGGTGATAAAAAATTTACCGAATGGAAGTAATGGACTAGGAGATAATGCATATGTATTGGTAATCTGGTAGGTATGCAGAAGTAGACTCAACCCACATTAGGTGGGGGAGAATTTCACGGAAGAGAGGCTTGAAATGTATGCCAGTGGCATAGCAAAGGAAAAGAGGGCATCCCCTCATTTGCATTGTAGTCCTGTATTTTCATGAACGTACATGTACTGTATGTGTAAACTCTCTGGTCAGCCTACGCTTCCCCCTCCTTCAATGAAACCTCTTATGTTAACATGTTTGCTGAGGTACATGTATGCTGTGCTGGAAAATTAACATGATTTATGCGTACATTTTACCTTCAGAAAAACGCGGTGAAAAGATGGTTCGGTGCTGCAACGCAATGTGCAGCAATGGCTGGTACCATCTGTCCTGCCTGAAACAAGACAAAAAAATAGTTGCTGATGAAGACTGGTACTGCTCTACAGCATGTAAACAGTCGGCAAGCTACATATACTGCATCTGTCAGTGCCATAAAGGAAAGGAGGATTTATTCATGGTTCAGTGTGAACGGGGTAGTGCTTGCACTAAAAGAGTGTGGTATCACCCCTTCTGTGTGGGTCTGCAGTCATCAGACATCCCAGGTAATTTAACCATGCATATGAAGTTATTGATGCTTTGCAAATTGAATATTTAATGTGGAGAGACAGATGTGTATGTTTCAAGTAGAGATGTGTTTTAAAAGGAGCCTGTATACTCAGTGTCACTGTATTGAGTAAAAGTTGCACACAATACTTCTCGCCGAAATTCCCTCTCATCAGATTTGAAATATCCCTGTTTAAATTCATATATCTGGCTCAAAATTGGGCTAATCATCACGGGAGCAAATACTTGCTCCCTAGACAGCTGAATTTGTCAGTTTACGGGAGCAAGTAGCTCCGATACAATATTAAAGACATATTTTCAAGACAAAAAAGCAAAGACCCTGGTCCTTGCTGTTGCTTTTGTACTTAACGACGTGACACCAACAGTCTGGCACCAGGCCTTTATAACGTGCATATAGAAGGGAACTAACTCAAGCGTTTTCTAAATGAGTGGATTAGGTTGAGACTTTGGTTTTACTGGTTCCAGCTATTTTGGAGCAGCGTTCAAAACCACATGTTTAAGCTCTGACTGGAACCAGCAAAATTGAAGTCTAAGCTGAATCCACTCTTTTGGTTTGAATTCACACGCGAGTCTAAAAGGTTGTGGTCGTGGCCAGTTTCCATACAATCTTGTGTAAATTCCAACCATATCAATTCATACACGGCCACTGTGCAAACCATTCAGCGAGATCGTGACACTGGTCGTGGGTATGCGTGCGTACGTTCATGTGTGAGCATGCATCGCATGTGAGACTGTGGCGTGGGCTCAGTGACATTGTAAAAAATATTGCACCCTGTTATGGTTCTGTGGTAAGGCTGATCTGAAGTAGAGTCAAAAACTTTTCATGAAAAGTAGAAACAAACGATAAAAATGTTCAGGTACATGTACATTTATTTTTCATCACAATCATGGAATCAAACGGGTGTAAGTACTTGCACCCGTCTTCATGATTTACGGGCGCATTTTTGAGACAAACAGGCGCATTTTAGCTAACTGCACCCGTTAATTTCAAGCCCTGCATATATATGTACATGTATTGTGTAAAATGTTTCGTTGGCTCACGTTTCTCTCTCTTGCAGATGTGTGGTTTTGTAGTGAAGAGTGTGAGATTGGAAAGAGAGGTGAGGACCAGGTGCTTGAATACTCCAAGCGCCTAACTTTGGAAGGTCTTCGCCACCTAGCAAGACAGGATTTCATCAGGGAAGGTGATGGAAATGGGCTTGTGTCCTGCTGGAAACTTGACTTCCTTGATATTTGGAATCGAAATCATACACGCTACAAATATATCACCCATTTCTTCCTTGCCAGTAAGTAGAATAAGATCACTAGGTTTTGGTGTGAATGTAAACTTACTTTTTTGGGTTGGATTTGCAAAAGTAGTTAAACTACATGTATTTTACAGGTTCCGTGGGAAGCTGTTAATTAAGTTTTAAATTTTCACTAGTATGCCAATAACACTATGAATTTCCACTCGGTTAAGATACAGTTCCTCAGTTGAAACTGGTGTATGCCGTCTGATCACTCAATTTAACTGATTTGATTTTCGGTTAAACTTGGGGTAGCAAAAATACAGGGTTTAAATTGGGTTGTTTTTGGAAACTGGTAAGGAGATCTGCTCATTAACTCTGCGGTTAGTTTTGTGATTTTTCAGCTCGGATAGCAATGCCGACTATTAGGTTAATTTAAACAGGGATGTTCTGGGGAATCACACTCTGCAGTCAGTTTTGTGGAGTATAATGCCCAAGGCCAGATGAGCTCCTTTGTGCATGGCGATACTGCATTAATAGGCTGCCCCGCCCTAATCTCTAACAGTATACTAAATAGCTTTTAATCGCCACTGATTGAAACAAGTGAGTTCTTTGCACCTGGACTCAGCACTTCGTAGGCCTATCCTATACCTGAATGTATTAGTTTTCAGACGTCATGCATCCCATGCATTTCACTGAAACATTTTATTTAACCATTTAACACATCGCAAATTCTGCTGAACATTTGAGCCCTTCACGAACAGGTTGATCCGCGGATGGAATGCAACATGCATGGTTATGTATAAATGGCGCCCGATCATCCGCGTGTCATGAATATTTTTGCTACAAGCTCTCACATCAGCCAAACCACTGAACTGCAGAACCGGACCTAAAATCATCTAACATGGCACTTTCCAACCAAACCGACCCACACTGTTAGGTTCGGATGATCAGCTTTGATATGACATGTGACATGTAGGCCTACTTGTACAGTAAACTTAGGTGGCCCCGAATCACAAGATGGTGAGAATTCAAAATCAACTAACCCAGACACAGGTATCATTTTTAGTCAATCAATTCATTGCTTTATATGTCAAAAATCAGTGGATTTATCATGTAAAGTTACAATGTACATGTAGGTACGGCATTTCAGCCGCCTTACAATACTAAATTCTCACTACATTTGTGCAAATGTATAATCAGAAAAATATTATGCATGCAAATATCCAAGATGCACGCCATTACGTTCCATACTTGGCCAATGAAGTTAGAAATGGACGTTCAAAATGAATTTTGATTGGATACTGATTGCAGTTGGACTCACGCTCGATCAAGGGGAAAATTTATTTTGGGCCATTCACATACATACAGCCTGAATTTGCATATTACGTCTTTTTCGCAAATTTGCGAAAAAGGCATTCTTTTTGTTCTGATTTTTTTGGCTTTTTTGCAAATTTTTTTTTTATTCTTCCTCTTCTTCTTCTCCCCAAAAGGCCTTTTAATTTGTGCATGTTTTTTCTGGCCACCACTTTAATGCCTAAACAACTTTCGAATGTCACTAAACTTACACCAATGAAGGACCCTTATGCATAGATGTACAGGAAGCATGACGTCATGATGACATCATCAAGTGATTTTTTATTGATTTTCAATATTTTTTTCGGCCCATTCACTTTGTACACGTTTTTGCGGCACAGTTTGGGTCACTTAGCAATCTCCAATCATTATCAGACTTACACCCAATGGTGACCCGCATGCAAAGTATTTTCCAAATTGATGACATCATCATGACGTCATCATATGATTTGTTATGCATTTTTAAATCTTTAATTTTCCCCATAGACTTTGTACATAGATTTCAAGTTGCAATATCTTCAGCTAGCAGACTTGAATCAGTCTAAAAGTTACACCAAGCACAGATGATCAGGCAAATATTCTACCAAAGTAGTGACGTCATGATGAAGTCATCATGTAAACTATTTTGAAATTTTCAATCTTTATTTTTTCCCATAGCTTTTTGTACACAGATTTGAAATGGCTACATTAATTAAACTTTGTGTCCGATCGGGTTGAAACCTTGCATGTATCCACAAAGGGATGTGTTTGAGATGAAAACTGGCATGATGTGTTGACAATGTCATCATGTGGGGCGATCTTTAAAGCATCATATTTCCTAAACAGAGTCCCAATTGCTTTGAAATCTTGCGTGTATCTTGAAAGGGACGTGTTATAGATGAAAAATGACATCATGTAATGATGCCGTAACCACATGACCATGCAATCACGTGACATTAAAGGGCATTCATTAACAAGTGTTCCTTCTAAACTACATATGTGTGATTGGGTTAATTGAAAGCTCTCATTTACACATTTTTAAAAGTGTTACAGACCTAAACCAACATGATGTGCCGATGATGTCGTCATTTGACTGGTCACATGCCATTAAAGGGTATTCTAAAAATAACTACATCTCCTAAGCTACATACCTGATCAGGCTGAAGCAGGTAATTTGAGAAGTTTGTAGTTGTGGACGATGTGGAAAAATTGGCCTACATTATGACAAGTGTTAGGATGGGTCACTTTCTGATTGACCGATTCAGAATTTTACATACTTCTTAGATCTGAAAATTAGTCCCTACCCGCCCACCCAAACTCGACATCAATGATGAAAATGATGAATCCACGATGTATGTGCCCACTTCTATGATGCCAGTATACACAAATTGTTCAAAATTGCAAAACAATGCGAAAAAGCCCTCTGTTCTGTTGGCAAACAGACAGATAAGCTCTCGTTCATTCTTGCTTTTGGCTGAGATGATAATGAAAAGGATTTTCTAAGCTTGGGGACGGGGGATTGAAAGATTTCTTACCAGGAATTCGGCGTAGACTGTAGATCAAAAGTGCAATGTAAGGTTTACTTTGAAGAAGATGAGAATGGGTAATTCCTCGACTAAAAAGATACTGACAGCTGGCCAACATAAGCCGGTTGATGATCGCCACCCGCCGCAATATTGGTTCATGTCCGCGTCCGCCCGTGCACCTTTTGACCGACCAAGACCATGAACGTGCAGAAAAGCTTGCCTCCAATATCACGCGTCATGGGGCATTCAACTGTGTACATGTATGACATGACATGCCTAGCACATGGGAGGGCTAGGAGTTGCAGCCGTACTACACGGGTGGCCCGTTAGCTTTACGCTGTCCGAATGGAGAAATTGTGGAACAAGGAAGTTCGTCCTCAAAACTGGGATGAATTATTCCAGATTCTGGTATGGTTTGGAGTGCCAGGTTCTTGCTACTTTGTTAGGCTCATGGGCTGGCTGTACGAAACTGCCAAGGGGAGTTTTACTCGGTATAAGCTTCAGCGCTCTGACGAATGGTTAACATCGGACTATGGGCATCGCCATCTTGAATTTTATCACTAGCGCTTTTGATTTTGTGCATGCAGAAAACAGTCACTTCCGATTAATTGTCATTAAGGACTAATGGACGGTAACTATACCAATAAAACTTCAGTTGTTTATTATAACTAAACTACTCCAGACACAAGTATCGTTTTTATTCAAACAATTCATTGCTTCATATGTCAAAAATCAGTGAATTTGTTGTGTAAACGGGTGCAGGAATACCTCCACACGCCAATGCATGTACATTGAAGCATGGAGGAATGTGTTTTATTCCTCCATGACTGAAGCCAATTCCAGCTTGTGGAATGTAAGTAAGATGATTGAAATTTCCCCCCAAACCGCTCACTCCTTTATTAGGTAAAAGTGGATTTACCCAATGGGACTCTCCGGTTTCTAGCAAACCATCTTTCCACCGTTAAAACACGGTGAAACTAGGTGACAGTCTGTTTGAACTGCCGATGGACCAGGAGAGGATTAAGGCTTGAATAACAAAGTGTGGTGGGTTCGGTTGAAACACAGTTAAAATGGGGTGAACATTTTGGTTTGATCTTCCGGTATGCAGTTAAAACGGGGTTAAAATCAGGGTGGAATACATTTTAACCAAAAACAACATTTAACCAATCCAATTGTCATAATGTAACTGCATAGGGGATATAAAAATGGAATAAAATTCCCTTTGTTGTGGGTAATTTTACTGACCCTTCAAACGAATGTTTTAATCCTGACAAATGATGGTATTATCTGACACATACATTTGAGAACCCACAATTATAGTCAGGCACCATTTTGGAACGTCTGGAGCGAAGAGGAACGTGGACGTTGGACATCCACAATAAGTGTCCACGGAATGTTCAAATGTAAATACATACATGTGCGTGTGCATGTCCTATACAATGTCCGTATGCATAGTAAAAGCATGTGTACATGCAGTATGGTCACCTATGGGTAGTTGGTGTTGTGGCATACATAAATGGAGCACCATGACCCGTACACATATGAGTATATTGAGTGGAGTAGCAAGGGCCAATTTGGAAGCATTTCTTTATACATTTCATCATTCGAGTTTCATTCTTCGTCTTTATTCACAGGCTTTCTTTGATTTCCCAAAGATTCTGGGTGTGGTGTCTGACTTCAGCAATCATTTAAATCTAATCCCAAACGCGTCGCAATTGTTCCAAAAAAAAAACCACTGTGCATGAAAATGCCCACAGCACAGTTTGGAGCTCACTGTCGGTCCTGACCAGTTGGCTCTGGTCAGCCTGACTCTTGATGTCCAAATTTGTCTAAATTCTGGTTTGTTCCGAAAGTTATGCGGGCTTGTCCCCTCTTTATAGGTGTTGCTGCAGTCTGTGGCAACACATCTGGTTGGCGTGATCTCTCTAAAATGCCAAATGATTTTCCAAACTCGACCCAAGACAAGCATTAACGCACTAGAAGTGTACGACAATATCTCCTCAAATGTGCGACACAGATATGCAAATTTTCTATATTAATGAGATGCCTCTCAGGAGCGTGACCATTTCGCCAAATTTTAAAAAAATTTTTCTCCCATTGATGAATCAAAATAACTTTTACATTTTGGATATCGCGTAGAAGCATACACTTTCCAGTTATAACTAACAAAACCACTTTTCATGGGCCCTTTAATGTAACCTTTGAAAATGCGTGTTAGATTCCATCGATATCCATATTACTCACTTGTTTAATATTAATTCAGTAGTGATATGAAAATATCATGATTTTGATCATGTCAAATGATTAGGAATTTGGTCCTGAAAATTGTATCAAGACTAAAAAGACATGAGACCATTAATTTAATAAATGGTTGATATCATGGTAAGTAACACTTTGCCAACACTGGCACGCTTGTGAAACAAATAACCATTTTGAAACTTATTCAATTTAAACACTTTGTTTATATGTACATGTATAAGTTGTGTAAAACTCTTCATCTTATTTGAAGGGGATGGTTGGGCTTTACCATCATGACAGGACCCCAGCTTAATGCACAGAAGCATTGCCCGGAATCTGTGTGGAAACAAGTTAGTTCTACAAAATGATTATCAGCTTTAGTCTGCACTCAGTCAAGTGATTATATGACCTTTGTATAGTCACGCACGAAAGAAATTGAATGAACACTGAGGGTTTTGCCAAAAGTTGGTAATACTTGTAACTGCACCGTACAAATTTGTCAAATTTGAAATTAACAATGTACAGTTCATTGTACTTTGTGGTGTTCTGTCAAAAATATTTAACCCCAAGAGTCCGAATTTCTCCTATTTCAGCATGATTTGACATACACCCTTGGGGGCAAGGGTTAAACTGACACGTTTTTGGACATCAGTATTTTTTTTTTAATTTTCTTTGCTGCTCACATTACCACAAAAGTGGTGATTGCGCAAAAGTTGTTGAGTTATGCTTATCTTCCCTCTATTCAGAGATATTATGCTTTTATTCTAATTTTGGTTTAATTACCCCCTCCCAAGAAAAGAAAAGAAACTTCTTTGGCAGCTGGTTTAGTGGCATTGTCTGAGAGATGCATCTGTTTTGTTTGGAAAAAAATGAGTGTACCTACATTCATACACATCTTCACCTACATATGTATCTTACTTCTCAAAAGTTCACTTTCATGGAAACTATGCAAGGTATCATTGATTCCAGCTGATCACATCAAAGACAGTGCATATAGCACACCAGAAATATTTTTCAAACGGAAAAAAAAGCTGGAAAATGATGAAGGAAGGAGGAGTGAATACCACACCTTGATTCTGATTGGCTAATTCTAGCTTGCAAATATTCACTATCGTACTTCAAGACAGAAACTGATGTTCCTAGATAGTATCTCTCAACTTTGCTTTTTTCTGGTAACCTTGAAAGTGTAAGTTTTGTGAAAAACTTTTTTCCAGATCTTTATGATTGTTATTTTGATTTAAGGAAGTGATAATTAATCAATTGTTTTGCAGGATTGTTTTATAGGCTAATGCTCAAAATGGATTGCTTGTTTTGTGATCTAATTCAATGATTCATTGAAACCACATACATGTATCTGTGTACACACTTATAAATGCGTCTTCAATCATCTAGCCTTTATTTAAATTCAAGCTTGTGTACCCCAAGGTGTTGTGCATGAACAAATCACACTCTTTGAATGACATCACTGCAACTGTGCCTGCGTCATCATTTGTCAAAAAAGCAAAAAACAATTTATCCTTTTTAAAACTGCTCTTATCAATTTTACTTCATCCAAAATGGAAGTCAGGCAAATTTTATGAATTTAAGACGGAGTAGTTAGTTGCAAAGAAAGTGTGTCTATGCAAAATTACATGGAACCTTCAAAATAGATACGAATTTTCAAGTTGACTTTTTTGACAGTCTGTAAAATTGAATGACATAATTCCATTTCACCTTATGAACCACAGACTCAGTATGTCATTTGTAGCTATTTGATGAGCAGTTGGCTTATAGTACAACAGGCTGCATCACTGTACAACAATTTCACCAGTATGGTTTATGGCATGTTTTTGTCGATTTGTAACATAGATGTAGCTGGAGCAGCACCAAGTAGACTGAGACATGAACTCATCTGGGAAAGAGTTGCCAACCTGAGAGGTCTGCCAGGGAAAAATGTGCCTTTGGATCAAATTATGGGACATTTGGCCCAGGACTGCAAAGGTGTTGTAATACAGTTGTTATTTGTTGCTGCTGAGCTCAAATTGGGGGGGGGGCATCACCACAATGTGACCCTTTGAAGCACTTTCTTAAACAAATAATTTTTGACAATGTTATAGTTGCTGCAGCATTACCAGACCTGGCATATTTGTCAATGACAGGATGAATTTTTAGGCTCAGAATGGAAAAAACATGGGAGTGGCATCAAAAGTTTCAGTTATAACTTTGAACCAGTGCATCTGTTTTTCTCACAGCTATTCTAAAACAGCTACGTGGTGAGTACAGTGACCTTTCATTGGCAAGATGCAGTCAGTTAGCTGGGGTTTTCGGATTTGACAATGCCTTTGCCAACCGCCTTTTCGGCAAGGATAGGTTAATCCCTTCTATACCGTCACACCGTCACACCAGCAAGTGCTTATCAGACGTGGCAACCTTTGTTAAAGAATATGCATCTTGTGACCTTTGGACCTACAAGGGTAGGAGACAACACACTGGAATACAGCCAATAGAACCGGGGTATCATGTGAAGAATCCACTGGACTTTGGGAGATACATCGCTGAGCGTAACCGAGTCCTAAGGACGATAATGACCAACTCACAAGAAGCTGACACAAGAAGGACACAGGACAGGTTAGCAACTTGTTGAACTATTTGGCTGTTTGCTTCCTTAGCAGATGATAATGATAACAACATTTTTATACAGTGCTTTCAACTAAGATCAAAGCACTTTCCATTATTACCCCTGCTCACTTAGCCCATAAAACATTCCAACTACCATCTCAGCTCCCTGGGGAGTATACAGCTCAATGGAGCCATTTTGGAGCAAAGCAGCTAAATCAACCACAGTAACCATCTCTGCCCTCACAGGTTACCCATTTACACCTAGGTGGGGAGCAATGAGTGACAAAGTGCCTTGCCCAAGGGCACGTACATGGGCTGGATTCGCATCCACAACCTGCGGCTTTACCAGCCGACTAAGTAAATAAGTTTTGTGCTCAGTTTAATCTGACTCTTTGGGGGATTGGTTGAAGTTTTAACAATGTTGTTACCGTGGTAAGTTCTGTCAAGATTATCTTCAGTTAACCAATGAGGAAAAATTGTTCACATCTGTGACAGAAAAATGAACAAAATATGCGAGAGGGACCCAGTTGTAGACATGCAACTTTTCCTTGTACACCTGATATCACAGACATTGATGTCGTGCTGAGCACCCTTCAAAGAACAAACACCGAGAATGAGTATAAAACATCTCTACATTTTCCTTAGTATAGATTCCTTGAGAGGGATAGAGCATTACATAATGCCTCACCCTTAACCACATGTTGCTGTGTGCTTATAAAAATGCAGTGCACACATACCGGGCGATTTTCAAAATTCTTCAAAAAAATTCATCATGTCATTTAAAAGACTTTTACACCCACACGAAGGACTCCTTGGTGGCTACTTTGACAGGTAACCTTCACTGACTCCTGAATATTTCAGCCACGCCTCCAGCCTTGTAAAAAGAGCCCAGATTGTGAGGTGTTATGTAAGATTATTTTGTTCCCGAAACCCGCACAGTGCACTGCTGGCGTCTTTTTAATATGGGCCAGATTAACGTGCAGCGATGCTGTGTGGCTCATCACTGTGGTGGTGGAGCGCTTTTGTTCCCGGTGGTAATCCGCTTGCTCTAAATGCCCCAAACCATGGTATACTGTTTCAAAACAAGGCTTGATTATCTCCACCATTGAGAGTGAAAAAATGTCGGTAATGCCCAGCAGCTCAGTTTTTTGTGCTGAGCACGGTCTTTTGTTACAAGGCCCAGCTCTTTTGTCCTACTATCGGGCTCCTGGCCTCGTGTATAAAGCCTAGGTCCCCGGGTCCCCGGCAGCAAGTGGTTAATATGTTACGATATGTTACACCTGGCTTTCTCTCTATTCAGTGACAGCAGCTCCTCTAGTTCCTCTGGTGAGGATACACCTTGTGACAGTAGCTCTTCCAGTGCCTCCAGTGTGCGATCACTTTCTCTCCCAGACCAGAGTCCTATGACTGCTTTTCTTGAGGTAAATAGGCTGAAGGATAAAGCACACATTTAATGTGTATTAATTCTTCTGGAAAGTTGCTCAATTTGAAAAATGCATCACACTTTTTTCTTTTTTAAAATTGTCAGCAACAATGGAACAGGCTTCCTGTTTTCATTTGATTCACTTATGTTTGTTTCCTAAAACAGATGATGGACATTCAGTAATGCTCTTTACTACGACACTTACTCAAGGAATGCATCATTACTGTCAGTCTGTTGAGGCCAGCACCAATGATGACAGCATCGTATTTTTGAGCAAAAGGATCTTCCTCCCTGACTGTGGGAGTGCCTCACTGTCATGTGATACCTACAACCAATCGAAGGCTTGATGCACAAGCATAATTTTGAAATGTATTTGAAAGATTTATTTCAAGAGCATCAGGTAACCAGGTAAATAGATTAGCCATTTGTGTTTACCAGCATGTAAAAGGCTGTAGAATCTCTAGGTACAGCTGGACTTTTGGCAGACTGTGCATGATCTTCATAGTTCCCTGCCACAGTTATTAATTCATGGCTAATCAAAGTGGGTGTAAGTTGTGTTAATACTTTACATTTGTTATTGAACATGCTAAATGTACACTACGTAAATTTTTGTTTTGCCCCTTTTGATTCAAAGCAAGAGTTGTGTTCCAGTCGTAGTTTTAAGTTTTGAGTTTTTCATATACAATGACAAAAGTATGTCTTTGTGATTGTTCATTGGGCCTTTGATCTAATTACATGTATACAAACACTACATGACAGGAGGATGGATAGACTTTGTCAATTACCCAAAGTGTTGGAAGTTGACAAACCAGCTCCACCATCTTTTCCTCATGAACTTGTTTGATAACTTCCAATACATGTGTGTTGGGAACTAATCTTAGCTAGCAACATGAAATGAACCATGTATTCTAATTTACTTCATACCTCATATGTCACATGTATAATTTGTTGCCGTAACAATTTCAATTGTTAGTTACCAGTGGTGGTCAACAAGTACTGGTATAATTATGTTCTGGTTCGGCCATCCTTTCAAATGTAGTTGAGTTTTAAGGTATACAGACAAAGCTATGCCCTCATGACTTTCTTTGGCTTGTAATCTAATCTACAAATTTAACTTGACTGGAGGATGGATGGATGGATAGACTGTGTCAGCTCTCCAAGGTATTGGAGGTTGACAAACCAGTTCCACCATCTTTTCCTCAGGAACTTTGTTGATAACTTTTGACAAGAAATTAACCACATTATCTGTATTTGACCATACTTCATGCATATTCAGTTGCCTTGAAAATTTCGTATTAATTGCCAGTGATGGTCAACAAGTACTGTTTGTGCTTTTGAGCATTTGAGCTCAACATGACCAGAACGACAGTTTCACAGTAGTTTTAGAAGCTGGAGGTATAGGAAGCTGACCATACACAGCGGACTTGTTCACGGGCACACCTACTAAACATAAAAAACAGTGATTGGCAAGATGGGGTAAATGGATTAGTGAATATTTAGCCTTCATGCATAAATATGTTGAAAGGTACTAGAAGTTGATAATGGAGTGTGCCTTTGCTAAATGAACCATTTACATGTATGTGATTAAGGTGACATGACGACTATAAATACATCATATGCTTAAAGCCTTGATTTGGTAGCATCCTCCAAATCATTTTTGTGTTCACATTTAGTGTGACTGACACTTTTCTGACACAGTAATAAATCCTAGCTAATCCTTTGTTCTCCAAATGGACCGCATGGTTTACTACACATTGAATCTTTACTTACGAAGTAAATGTGAAGGGTATTGGCACAGGTTTGACTGACTAGTCCAAATCCCCCCATATACACGTATTCTCAAAAAACAAATTTGTCACACTTGAATTTAATATCTTTTAATTTAGTAATAAATGAGTTTTTGTTATTGGTATGTAACATCTCTAAAGGAATTGTTGCATTGTTTGGTTGGCTATTCTATTTGTCTACAGAAACACCTTTGCTCTCTTTCGACCTCTTTCCTGCTGACACTACACAGCCAGTTGTCTATCCTACTTTGTTGATCTAGTTTTTGTGAACAGATGCTCCTTGGCCAATTTGTACCCCCTTCCAGACGAGATGTGTCCATAGAAAATGTGGTATACCCACTGGCTGCCATGGTGATGGTGGGCGGCGTTTAGTTTGCAGATACTCTCTCTACTGTTGATGTAATTGATTTGCTCTTGACACCTTAGGAAGGCTGGAGTCTTCACATGTTGACTAGAAAGAGGGGTCACCAGGCAAAATGTGTACAGATTTTGTCTCATGAGTTGGAGAAAAACTGACGAGATATTTGCTTAATGCAAAAACTCAACAGTCTCCTGCATTCACATACCCCTGCCCAGCCTACATATGCAAATTTCCCATGTGCCTATTACGATTCGCTGAGAGACTTGATTTGCATGCTTCCCTTGACCCTCCACAATGCACTGCAGTCCCGCGGAGCGGGGCTTGGTGGGCTGTCCGCTCCTTTGTGCTGCGGTTTTGCGTTACCGATTAGCGGCCTCGACGAGGAGAGACCCAGTGGATTGAATAGGCCGGGGTTGAGTGTGATATACCACAACATGCCTGGGACCTTTATCGACAAGATCAGGCTGAGCGGAGGTACCACAACATGCCTTGATCGCTAATGACCACTACCAGGATTGATCGGGTTGAGCGAGCGGTACCGTTACAATGCCTTGATCACTGATGACTACTCCACCCACTGGGCCTAGCATGATCGACTGCTACACTACCCTTGGTCACCAAACCCACTCAGATCGAGTTGACCGTGCTATGCCGCAACAACGCCCTTGATCATGATTGCCAGGGAGTAATGAGCCGTTCTTCGCTCTATGTCGCAAGGTCCGGGCATCGTTATACCTACTGCATCCCCGGACAACCCTACCGACGATCTTTTTGACGGTGTTCGGCACGATGGTGCCCGAAGTTCCGAATCTTGTTTGACGACTTGGCTGTGTTCTGTATGCGCATGCGCAGTCAAACTATAGAATTTTTCTCGCTCTCTCAAACAATCGGGCAGTCAGTGCTAATTTGAAACATACCTTACGTGGGTTTGAAAGGGACTCTCTTAGTTTGGGGATGCTTTTTATTGCATCTTATAACCAAGCTAAAGGTGTCCCATCCCCTTCGATACCTGCTTGTAAACGTTTTCTGTTTGAAATGGACAGTGTTTGCTTGCAGAATTGGTTTGGGTTTCAAGTTACTACCAGCAGATTTCACGAAACGTTGCATAATTTTGAACCATGCGTAAGCCTTGCACCACAAATTTCTACCATAGCTACACAATATACATGTACGTATGTTTTATTGCAGGAAAAGTTGCATAGCTGTGGCAAGTTTTAATGCTAAATTTCTTGGATGAGGACAAAAGTAGCTCTTATGGCAGCTGTTTATGTCTGACGTAACTGAAATCTCGCAGAACTTCCCTCACAGCCAAACAAGTTTTTCATTACCTTCTCCAACAAAGTGGTGTTTGTCGTGTAAGCCTTGTCAAGTTCAGCAACGATGAGGCTTAATTGACTATGATAAACTGATCAAATCATTCAATTTAGCTTCATTTGGCGCAATCTGGAATTACTGCATAACTTGCACCATATCTTGTTGCATAAATTGCTGACTTACGCAATGCGTAAGGTTCTTGAAATTAGTCCTGAGGTGTTGTGCAACTTACACAATAAAATATGGCGTTAAGTGGAGTTACACCATTATGTAAAGTTTCTTGAAATTGGCTGAACGGCCGAAACCAAATTCAACCTGGACCAAGTTGGATCCGGATCAACTCTGATCCAAACTATTAAATCTGGGCCCCGTACCAAGTGTGACTCTCTCAAAATAAAGGATCGTTCTCAGCAATTATTACTGTGTTGAAGGTGAATGAGGAATTGTCGTCACCGATGGAAGGCATATCTACTTTGCGTAGTGATAAAGTTGAGCAAGAACCCCAACCTTTGTCTTATGTACAAGTAAATACTCCGGCTGCAATGCCCCCTGAATCTAACGAAAGAAGGAGTAAAAGCTATCAAGGTAGATGTTCATGTAGGAAAACAAAACTAATAGGTAACCTACTGTTAGACACTTGAATATTATTTAAAAATTTCAATTCACAAAAAGATAAGTTATAAATGGAAAGTACATGTAGTTATATGAACATGTACAGTATGTATAGGCCTACTGTACATGTAAGTTTTGCCATTCCTCAATTTTGTTGTCCAGATGGAAAAGAAATAATTTTTGTTAGTCAATGAATGTGAAAAAAACTCTACTATCCAACCCAGCCCTTCCAAAATTGACCCATTCATATTGTACGTAAAATTGGTTTAATCGCATTTCTGTGAAACACTACTTACTTTTTAGATTTTCAGTCTCCTCAGTCTTTCATCCTTTGGATACCGTGTTTTACCGTATTTTTGTTTACCATTCACGAAAGGGCGATCACTTTCATCAAGCAAGGAGCCTATGTGAAGGCATTAAAAAATCTCCTCCTTGAGAAGGGACGCAAAGCGTTTCGTGAAATCATGGCAGACGAATTACACAACGAGGTGCATTATGTCTTGGAGTCAGAAAACACATTCAGGGGTTTGACATCAGCGTTCTCACTTGAGACCGTGGAAAACTTCAAGTGGGGGGAGGTCATGGAAGATGTTCAAGCCAAGATGCCAATGACTTACACTGTCTTCCAAGGGATCATGCCATCGGAGAATTTATTGAGGAAACAACTCATGAGAAAATGGTAGTGCTGGTGACATTGATTTGTTGGTTTTTTCTATTTTCTTTCGGGTGATATCACCAATACATCGGAAAAATTGTTCAGTGCATGATTAAAACACTTCTCATTTTTACAAAGTACCTCAAAACTTGGTCACCATTGGTTATTTCCTCAAACTTGGTCACCACTTACGTGTAAAACCCAAGACATCAGCCCTGGAAAAATTCGGAAACCATTCGTAAACATGGCATGCCTCAGAAACATTGTGTTGCCAATTTTAGTATTGAACTTCATGTTGGGCTGGTATCCAGAAAACTGTGGTCATTACAATAAATGACCTTCTTAATTCTGAATTCAAACATAGCGTACATTAGAATCTCATAAAAAGCTTTCTTAATTGTTGATTTGTGAGTTTGATGGGAAATATTTGTAAATATTCATTGTTGAATGATCTTTATACCAGATACAATAATATTGGCACAATCGGAAAACTTACATGCACATGTATATAACATGAGCATGTACATTTACATGTTATGTACACTTACATGCACATGTACATATCATGTACATGTTTATACTGGTAGAGTGTACATGTAGTGTAGGCAAATGTACAGTACATGTGTATGATCTAAAGCCAATGTACACATTGCCATGTGTATGGCAAATACTTGAGGTCAAGTCTGGGTATGTGTGGCTGTTCTGAAAAAAAGCTGGTTCCATGTCGAAGGGACTTTAGATAATGCATCAGTAAAATTTATGTAACCAACCGAATTCCGCACACTGCGAATTCATTTGATACACGTATACTTCCCCACATGTACTTGAAGTAGGAATTTCAAAAACAAACTGTGCATTGTCGATGCCTAGCCAAGCATGCGCAGGTTAGGGCGTGGTGCAGCGCCAAATTCAATGCACATGCTGTCGTGAGAGGAGTCACGTCGAGATCTGTCTTCGTTTTTTGCGTTTCTTTAGTTTATAGCCATTGCTTTCCTCCTTGGTTGTTTGCTTGAAGTAAAAGCTATTGCGGCATTGAGTCCTGACAGGTGTCTGTGGCCGACAGCAATTTAGGCGTGCGGGACTACATTCTGGTGAGGAAATTGTCAATATCTTTCATATAAAATTTTGATTGTTGTAAAGCAAGAATGGGTCAATTGCATTGAACGATTGTATTTTTTGTCATTTTTTTTGCAACTTTCGTAGCATATATTTAATGGTCAAACCACAATCTGATGGGAATTTGATGTGCTGATACTTGTATAGCAGTTTGAACAAAGTTTTATCATAAAGATAGATCGTTCAGACACGTTGTGTTACACTTGTCATTTAGGAGAATCATACTGTTGCTGCTGATAAGAAGCTCAGAATGCTGTAGATCCTTCCGCTCACTAATCTTCTGGCAGGTACAATGCTTACTGTAACTGTTGTTATTCGTATTAAGATATTATGGGCGGCGTATGCACCATATTCCACTTTAATGTGATAACATTTTGATGCAAGGAAAGATTCCTCCTAACATGAGACTTCTGTTTAATGGTATATAATTATTTAGTATTGTAGACGTAAGTCATCGACGGTTTAGAGATGTGTTTAAGCGCATGCTGTCATCCTCTGAAACGTACACAGTTTTATATGTAGACTGTACTGTTCTCCACACATTGGAATTTTTGCAGGAGTGGTTACCCATTTTTCCCAATGATTGTGCATTTGCAAAAGTGCATAACTTTACAATTATAATATTGGGATTTTGTAATCTTCCTCTACGCAGATCCGTCATCCTCTGGTAGCCTTGTCCCCCCTTTTAGTTCTCACTTCTTAACCTTAGTTTCACGGTATTTGTCATCGAGTTGAAATAGGATACCCGATTTCCACTATTAATTGTTGTCTTTTTTAGACGTTTGGCCAATAATCGGATCCAGTACATGTTCCTGATTCTGTTCTGAGTCCCGTTAGAAATAAATCACTTCGAGAGCGACCTGCAAGAAAAAGTCCATCTGAGTGTTTTTTTTAATTTTATTTTTCTTCTCACTTGGTCACACATGGCGTAGTCGGCAGGATTATAAAAAATCCATTGGGGTTTCCCTTGCGCGGAATGCTCTCGATTAACTAGGACAAAGTGTTTTTTGGAAGTAGTTTTAATTCACGGCCCTGCCCCATCCCAACAGACAAGGCTACCGGAATCGCAGCGTGCTGTCTTCTGCTTCTGAAGTTCTGCATCAGCTACGGACGGAGGTCAGCCGGGAGGATCCTTTGTAGAGAACAGACGGCCACTGGTCATCAACTGAGACCTGAGGATTGGACAGCCTGGAGGCCTGTATCCAAGCAAACTGGGAGCACTATGCAGCTTCATTTATTTATCGCTGTTGTATAAAGTAAACCCAGTATTGTTTTAATTTGCACTGATTGTACGAATTCTTTTTCAAAACATTGAGTGATTACTTATTGTTTGTTTTGGTTTAAATATGGCATCAAAGGAAGATGTAGACTCATTGCGAGATCGCTTAGAAAAACTAAGTCGATAGTTAGAATCAGTTTCCAGGTTGAAGAAAGAAAAGAGCTCTCCTGCGTTCCTATCAATGCCTTCCCAGAAAAAGATCAAATCATTTACAGGCAAAGAACAAGATATTGCTTTGGAAGATTGGCTCTGTGATATTCATGCATATATTGTCTCCAGGCCTCTTGCAGATGAAGATAAAGTGCACCTCATGTTCTAGCATTTAGAAGGTGTTGCTAGGGAGGAAGTTAATCTCCGCCCTGAGACAGATCGTAATGCAGTTGATAAATTGGTTTTGATTTTACAAAACGTTTTTGGAGTCAAAGCTGTAGGTGTTCAATTGCAAGGGCAGTTTTTTGAATGCAAGCAGAAGCAAACTCAGTCTCTGAGAGATTTTTCTCACCATTTGATGGAGGTACTGAACACAGTTGTTAAAAATGCGACCATTTAGGCTCCTGTAAAGATCGGTTACTATTTGATCAATTTGCTGAGGGTGTTTCCGAAGTCATCACTTGTGCACACTGTCAGCGGGCAATCGACATTTATTCCAGCACAGTCATGGGTCACTGTCCTAGCTACAAGAAGAAGAATAACCGGAAGTCGATTCTCAGTCGTAGAGCCTGTGAGAAACTCCGAGAATCTTCGTCCTGGGGAATGGTTCAGGCTACCGTAGTCGACTCTACTCGCCCTTCCTTCCCTGTGAGAATGGTGAATCTATCTTCTGTAGGGGGTTGCTGTACCAGAACGTACTTCGATTGGTATCATGAGTCCTGTTGAGTCGATAACTGCAGGCAACAACCCAGAAGTGCAGTTCAATATGGTCTCTGTCGGAAATCGTGGTTACTATGTGTGAAGAGGATTCTATCAGTCCTAGTGGCAACCCAATTCAAGTCGACTTGTCTGAATTTGATGGCTCCAAACACCAGCGAGCTTCGATACAATCTCTTCTTTACAAACATTGTGATGTTTTTGCAACAAGCCAGTTCTATTTTGGGGATACTTCCACAGTAACTCATCGGATCATCACTAAGACCGTTAACCCATTGTACTATCATTTCGACGTATTCTCCCGAACCAATTCGAGGAGGTAAAACAGCACATCAGAGATCTTCTTTAAGCCAACATAATTAAAGAAAGCTGTAGTCCATATGCATCCCCAGTAGTGCTGGCTAGAAAGAAAGATGGCTCTCTCTACGCATGTGCGTGGATTATCGCCGACTCAACGCACAAACAAAACGAGATGCTTTCCCACTTCCACGCATCTTAGACTCACTTGACGCTCCCAGTGGCGCGAAATTCTTCAGCACGCTTGACCTCGCCAGTGGTTATCAAGTGAGAATGCACGAGGGTGATCGAGAGAAAACCGCCTTCATGACTCCGTTAGGGCTTTACGAATTCAATCGTATGCCCTTTGGATTGTGCGGGGCTCCGGCGACATTCCAACGACTAATGCAGAGATGTTTGGGCGACCTGTATTTCCAGATGTTATTGGTGTATTAAGACGATACCGTCATCTATTCTACGTCTTTTGAACAGCACCTGGGGGCACTTGGACCTTGCTTTAACAAGATTGAAGGCAAACAACTTGAAGTTAAAACCTTCAAAATGTCACCTGTTTCGGCGACAAATCCTAGACATGTGCTATCGGCCGATGGCATAGCAACAGATGACAGTAAAACCAAGGCAGTAGCTGAATGGCCAATTCCGCGGACATTGAAACAACGAAGAGTTTTCTTAGGTTTTGCGAGTTACTACAGGCGGTACGTGCCATCATTCGCAAAGGATGCTCGAGACCTGTATGCCTTGCTTGGGGAGTACCAAAAGAAAACGGCCAGCTACTCCCGCAGTCGGTGGAATGATAAATGTCAAGACACATTTGAGCAGCTAAAGAGTAAATTTGTTTCTATGCCAATCCTAGGTTAAGCTAATTTAAGCAAAGAGATTGACGCAAGTCTTGACGGCTTGGGAGCTGTCATATCTCAACTGCAAGATGGAAAACGTCGAGTGATGGCATATGCCAGTCGTACTCTCCGTCCGAATGAGCGCAACATGCAGCGGTACAGTTCAATGAAATTGGAACTCCTTGCTCTTACTTGGGCCGTCACGGAAAAGTTCAAAGACTACCTCTATGGGAGCCCCTTTGAGGTGTGGACGGACTTAGTCACCTACAGACAGCTCGTCTAGGTGCAACGGAACAGAGATGGGTTGCGAAGCTTAATACTTACGACGACTTCAAGCTAATGTATATATCAGGTCGAGAAAATGCCAACGCAGATGCACTCCCTCGACTAATCCCAAGAAAAGCCGAACAAGAACCACTGAACGGGAATAGTACTATAGTTCATGAGGAATCTTCGTTCTAATGTACCGGCAAAAGTGCAAGTTGTGGGTGTAGAAGAAAATCTAGAATTGACACCAGCAAGGATTCACCTGACAATATCTTCTCAGATATCTGCTTTCCCCTCATATTCCAAAGAGGAACTTCGACTATTACGGCAGAGAGATCCAACCATTCAGAGGTTTACGAAGTACTTTCGTGAGGATAAAGATCTTGCAAGGGTAGAAAAGAAGCTTGAAACCCAACCAGTGTTGGTCCTATTTCCACAGAAGAAGAAAGTTATCGAACAAGATGGTGTATTATATAGGGAGATCATCCATAATGGGGTCAAGGTCAAACAGCTTGTATTACCAGCTTCGTTGAAGCCTACAGTGTTGTCATCGCTCCATGACCATAGTGGTCATCAAGGTGTTGAACGAACATTTGCGATGATTCATCAGAGGTGTTATTGGCCAGTTGTGTTCAGGGAGGTCAAAGAATGGATACAGCGATGTGAAAAGTGTGCATTTGCCAAAAGCAATATTTTCCACCATAACAGGCAAGTTCAACTGCCAAGATGTGACACACCTGTGCAGACGTCTCGGACGTTTATGTGTGTATGAACAAATGGGGGCTTAGCAGGTTTTTGTGTCAGCTGAGGATGAGTCAAGGTGTGTTTGAATCTGTCAGCTCACTCAGCTATGACTCTATGTGTGTATACAGAGAGCCTGAGCACTGTTACACCGTTTGTGTGTCCACACTCCTCCTGTGTGAAGTGGTCAAGAAAATATTCCATCAAGCAATTGTGAGCAACCTTAGATCTGGAATCGTAGATGTCTCTTTTTAAAAAGGAAAGGAAAGCTTGGTGTTTTCACTCCTCCAAACTAAAAGTCATCTCGATTTTTTGGGGGTCATGATTTGTTCTCTTTGTCTTTATACAGACGTATGACTCGACGAGAGGCAAGAGGAACATGGAACAGAATGACTGGCAACATTGTCGCAAACATCCTGTACGCACATAACCCTCGGATTTACAAGTTCTGCCACAGAATAGTCGGGTTGGAAATGTGGCGGCAGGGAGCAGATAGGAGGATATTTGATAAGTTTCATCACCTCGGAGTCTGCTCTACATATCTTGCAGTGCAGGAGACTGTGGACAGGATTCGGCCCTTGCACAATGAGCACATTCATCAGTGGAAGAAAATCACAGTAAGTTAAACTACATGTCGCTGGATGACGTGTACCACAGTTTTCCTTATTTGTTCCACGGAAGACATGTACACTCTTTTAAGAACTCTTTTTTTCATTTCTGCGATTAAAGTATTAATGTGTTATGTTTGGTTGGGCCAAAGCACAGAAGACGACGCTACACATGAATGGACGTTGCTAGTACACGTACCACAATAATCCAGAAGCGTCTTTCTTGAGTGATCAGAATTGAATTGGGGAGCCCACACCATACACAAAAGAACTAATTAGGCCTCTTTTGTTCGGGTAAATGGATTTGCTTTGAAGTGAAAAGACACAAAAGAGGTAAGGTTAATGCCAACAAGCAACTCCTTTGTATCGAAAATAATGGCAAGAACATGCATGGCCACAGATGAGGCCTGTGCGATTGACCTTTGCATGTGAAACTGTTGACGTACATGTAGACATATGCCCGGCACATGTAGGCAGTTGAAACACGACTCACAGAAGAGATCAGGAGGAAAAGAATGAAACTACTGCTAAGCTCAATAGTTGTGCCTCCCTACATATTTTTATTGGCGCCAGAATTACAATTTGCGAGAAAAAAAACCGCCCTTGGCAGCTTTTTTGGGGAAAAAACCGACACGAACTGGTTAATACAGTCAGTATTCATATTTTGCTCCTTCGCAGTTGCAAACTGTGATGTATGCCCTGAGCATTCAATCTCCTGTTTCTGTGTGAAATATGTTTAAGCCATATAAGTCTTATGATAATTTTTAATGATAATGATGTGAGTTTTATGATCATTTTTGTAACTAATCAATTTGAAAAACTTTTTGATTGTTGCTAGGCAATATATAACTTCATGTTGCAATTCACTGATCTCTGATATTTACGAACATGTTATCTGTACTCTTTGGAGAACATGGCCAGATTATACATTTCAGACATTTTTAAATGAAAAAAAAAAGTTCCCTAAGTACCCAAAACTTCAAATACGGTTACTGAGAATACGGTTCCCCGGAGCCTGTCTCCAGGGAACCGCCTTTGGGCCAGTGGGTGAGGGTTAATGTAACCCTTGAAAATGCACTTTTGTGTCACAGTCCATCGATATATCTAATTATTCACTTAATTGATATTACTTCGGTAGCAATAGGAAAATATCATGATTTTAATCATGTCAAATGACCAGCAATTTGGTATTGAAAATTGTATCAGGACTAAAGAGGCATCAGACATTAGTTGATATCTTTTTTTAAGTAACAGTTTGCCAACACTGGCACTCTTGTGAAACAAAAGCCCATTTTGAAACTTATTCAATTTAAACACTTTGTTAATATGTACCTGTATGTGTATAAGTTGTGTATGTGTAAAATCCTTCATCTTGTTTGAAGGGGATGGTTGGGCATTATCCGTCATGACAAGACCTCAGTCTAATGCACAAAAGCATTGCCTGGAGTCTGTGTGGAAACAAGTTAGTTATGCAAATGATTCAGCTCTACTCTGCACTCAGTCAAGTTATCATAGGACCATTGTGTAGTCACGCATGAAAGAAAATGGATAAACACTAAGGGTTTTGCCAAAAGCCGGTAATACTTGTAACTGCACCGTACAAATTTGTCAAATTTGAAATTAATAATGTACAGTTCATTGTACTTTGTGGTGTTCTGTCAAAAATATTTAACCCTAAGAGTCCCCATTCCTCCTGTTTCAGTATGATTTGACATACACCCTTGGGGGCTAGGGTTAAACTGACACGGCTTTTGGACGTCAATAATTTTTAGTTGCTTTGCTACTCACATTACCACAAAAATGGTGACTGAGCAACCAACAGTCGTTGAGTTATGCTTATCTTCCCTCTACCCAGAGATATTGCTTTTATTCTAATTTTGGCTTAATTTCCCCTCCAAAGAAAAAAAAAGAAACTTCTTCGGGAACTGGATATTGTAGCATTGTTTGAGAGACACATCTGGCTTTTTTTAAACAAATAGTGTACCTACATGAATACACATCTTCACCTACATATATGTATCATACTTCTCAAAAGTTCACCTTCATGGAAAATATGCAAGGTAACATTAATTCTAGCTCACCACATCACAGACAGTGCATAGCACACCAGAAGTATTTTTTAAACTGAAAAAAAGGCTGAAAAATGATCAAGGAAGGAGGAGTGAATGCCACACCTAGATTCTGATTGGCTAATGCTAACAGGCTAATATTCACTGTACTTCAAGATAAAAACTGATGTTCATAGAAAGTATTTCTGAACTTTTCTTTTTCTGGTAACCTCGAAAATGTAAGTTTTGTGAAAAACGTGACTCGAGATCTTTAAGGTTGATTTTTTTAGGATTTACAAAAGTGGTAATTAATCAATTGTTTTGTAGTATTTTCTTTATAAGCTAGTGCTTAAAATGGATTGCTTGTTTGTGATCTAATTCAGTGAATCATTGTGAATATTGAAAAGGTTTTTGGTAAACTTGTTTCCATTGTTGGTGTTGCTAATTGTACGGGTATTTTCAGTGTTATGCCAAAACAAATGTCCATTTTCATGAACACACAACATGGGCAGAAAATGGGCAGAGAATGTGACATTGATTTCAGCACAAAAAAGGGAAAAATGGAACATTACCTATCCGCATTTCCTGTTCTAAAAGAAGTACAATAATTGTATTGTGTTTAACTTACAAATTTTAGGTCGCCATGTGTGAGTATAAAAACCTCGTATCTGTACACTTTCTTCCTTGGATGCCAAACTAAAGTCAGTGGATACACTTTGTACATGTACATAGCCTATCCTAACTTTGCACCTGTGCGACCATAATACTGTCCCACCGCACCTCTGTTTCAAATGTTGGAAGTGGGGACTTTTGAAACCACATCCACGTATACACTTATGTCTACAATCATCTAGCCTTTATCCAACTTGAATCAAGCCTGGTTACCCCAGGGTGTTGTGCATAAACAAATCACACTCTTTGAAAGACATCACTGCAACTGTGCCCACATCATCATTTGTCAAAAAAAGCAAAGAACGCTTTCTGATGTTCAAAAACTTCACAAATCAACTGACTTCATTCAAAAGTCAGACAGATTTTGTAGTTAATTGCACAGAAAGCGTGTCTATGCAAAATTACGTGACCCTTCAAAATAGATAAATTTTTCAAGTTCACTTTTTGGGCAATTTTTAGCTAATTGGTGTATGGTTGGCTCATAGTACAACAGGCTGCATCATTGTACAACAATTTCACAAGTGTGGTTTATAGCAAGTTTTTGTCAATTTGTAACACAGATGTAGCTGGAGCAGCACCAAGTAGACTGAGACATGAATTCAGCTGGGAAAGAGTTGCCAACCTGAGAGGTCTGCCAGGGAAAAACTTACCCTTGGATCAAATTATTGGATATTTGGTCCATGATTGCAAAGGTAATGTAATACAGTTGTTGTTTGTTGGTGCTGAGCTTTTTTGAAGTTTGGAATTTTTTGGTGTTAATTATTTATTTATTTGTTAATTAAATGTCCTATATTGTTTACTTTTCATATACCATCCTCTAATTGCCGGTTTGGTCGCTGTTGGACGTGGTTGAAATAAAAAAAAACCACAATACCGTTGATCACGGTTGACAAGAGCATAAGGAGGTGTTCCTTTCTCGATGCTGCAGGTACCGGGCGTCGCTACCTACCACATCCCCGAGCGACCTTACCGACTGGTTGGACCATCCGGGCTTGCGGGGCGACGGTCCGCTGTCTGCCCCAGGTCCTTCACTGGCTTCTGCTCGCCGGGCGGCTTCTGCTCCCTCTAAGCGAGCAATGGGTTCCACGGCGGGTTCGCCACGCTCCACTGCTTCCGCCACGGACGAGTCTCCAATGCAACACGGCGCTCAGCCTCCCGTTGCATCGGACGATGTCGCCCCTTTTGGACTGCTACGGCGAGGGGCTTTCATCCACCACACCCCATCCGCAGCTCCGGTCTGCCGATGGACGTCGGCCACCGATCCTGACCTGGGACGTTCCTTGCAGGATACGACTGACCATTTGGGGGACCCGCCCGGCTGTACCTACAACCGTCCCAGCGTCTGGCTCCCCCGCACCGGTGAAGGCTAAGAAGCGCAAGGCCAAGACATCTTTTTCGGCTTCTTCTTCGTCCAACGCTAAGAAGAAACGCCGCTCCGATCTGGATCCACCTCCGTGGATAACGACCCTCCAGTCCCTCTCGGAGGCCTTCACCTCTCTCGCCCGCAAGATAGACTCCAAGCCTCAACCAGCGGCGACAGTACCCAACCCGAATCCCCTCGCGGCTGTCCCTCCTCCCTCACAAAGGGCGTTCTCGGAGGCTGAAGTGGTCTCTGTTGTCCAGCCAGAACCGTTCCCCCAGCGGGGACCGAGCTCCGGATCATGTCCCGGATCGTGGTGACTCTGTCCGTTCGGCACTGCACTTGGGGCGAGTAAACTTACTCCCTTGCTAGCTGGGTATTGACGTCCGACATTCACCCCCAGTTCCCTTGCTCTGAAGTCCTCTGGCGGTCTCCCCACTACCAGCGCCTACCGTGGAAGACGTGTATTCATCAGTATGGCTCACCAGTCTACACACTGGGGCGACCCCACGCTTCCCGGTCCAGCTACAACGACCATCACACGCCTTGAACTACAGCAGTCAGACGAACTTCACAGCGGGCCACTCACACGTGACATAGAAATTACAACGCCTCGGGCCAATGCCCCGTTCTCGGGACCGGCCCATTCAGGGGCGCCACCTAACTATGTGGGCTCTTCAACGACCACTTGTCGGGTTACAGAACTGCATCATCGCCGTAGTTCTAGAACGCCACTCATCACTGCGGCTTGTGGCTACCGGCTAGGGCTATCTGACCAGGTTGCTTCCGTCACAGAGCCCCGGCGACTCGGTGCGCTTCGACCTATCACGACCTGCATGCCAGATATGCTGCTAGTGTCCCGGATTTTAGGTTTTTCCTTCTGGTTCTACGGCCGGATTACTGGCAAGAAATCTCGCTCTACACCTAGGCAAGATATTTCTTCATCGGGTTTGATGACGGCGGTCCGCTCTCTCGGAAACGCTGCCTCGAGTCAATCTCCACTCCTCCGGGGACTTCCCCGGATCCAAATGCCCTGTGTGTGGTTCTCCTCTTGGCTCCTCACCCGGATTTGCAGCCGACTCCGCTTCAGACTTCACATCCGGTTCCGTTGGTCTGTCTAATACACCACGGCGCCCATTTACACGTCCTTTTCAAATGAATTTGCGCTTACTAAATTCATTCAATAATAAGAATATAATTTCAATCAGTCTTACTTTATTTACCACCACAAAGATAGGATAAATACACATTATTAAGATTGGTTATATAATTAGGGTAGACGAGGGCCATATAACCCTCCGTTGCACAGGACCGATTTTTTCATGTTAATGCTCGGACGCTGTCACGAGTATCAGCTGAATTCACTGCACAGAGCCTACTTTTTACACCCATTGCACCAAGGTGATCGTTTTGAGATCACTTCCGTTATAACCACAAAAATGTGACACCCCCAACACAATGAAACCACCCAGACAGCTGTCTATAGCTCAGAGACACATAAGAGAGACCGACCATTGATATAAGACAGGCCCAGGCTTTCCAAGGCTTGCCCAGGCACTTTCTTTGTCAATAACCCCTTATCAGCACGTGGTTTAGATATTTACATACAATCCCCATGGGACCTGGCTGGAGGCAGGCTCTGGAAAAGAATGAAGCAGCTCAGGGGAAGTCCCCATGTTAAAGGCGACTAAACTAGGCTGTTCAGCATCTACAGAAATGCAAATTAACAGGAGGTTTTTGCATTTGGCCGAAATGTTTTTTTAATTACGTAATTACAAAAGAGGGGATCATGATAGTAGCCATTCTAATCTGCGCAAGGTAGGCAAAGCTTGTCTAAAAGTGGCCCCACATTAATTAAGTTAAGGTTACATCAAGAGATTACACATGTACATATGTAACATAAGACAATATAAATTAATAAAACACGGACATACATATGACAAGTAAACCACATATCTTTATCTATAAATAATTTAAATACTGACCTACTGCCAATACTTTTTAACGAGGAATCTAACGAGCTCCATAATTTTGATCCCTCGTGTTTTATCGTGGTTACAGCAAGTTTTAATAATACGTGATGAAACCCTGTGGAAATCAGTACGTTGCCTAGAATAATAGTGATGAACATTTTCATTTTTCTAAACATAGAACAAATCGATTTGGGCAATCTGGTTTTTTTAAGTTGATGCATGAAGGTACCAGTTGAAGACGATATATATCTTGTACTTTTAACACTTTACAATTAACAAAAAGAGGATCACTACGATCCTGAAAGCTTGTGGAGTTGATTATTCTTAATCCACAGCGGCTAT
>NW_019091575.1:457232-477662 GCF_001949145.1 Acanthaster planci | reverse complement strand
CACTTCTGACACCATGTCATACACACGAACCAACTATTGTGCGCGTGCGTAGCTGTTCAGAAAGCGCCAATTCATGGTTAGGCCACGCTCTGACGTTGCTGGTTGCTGCCTGCATGGTCCTGCTTAATGTTATGTTTGACCACGTTGTTGACGGTCGGCCTCCGGCGGGTTTCGAGTCAACTCGGACCCAAACCAACTCGGACCCAAACCAACTCGGCCCCAATACTAACCCTGACCCACGACCAACTCGGACCCAACCCCAGCAGCGTGATTAACTTGTTGAATTTTTTTATTTTGTCCACTTTTACATTTTAGCACTTGGTAAATGACACTTTTGCACTGCATGCTGCTGAGATGTAACGTCCTCTCTACGACACGTTATGCAGGGAAACAGTGGCACAGGCTTCCCAGAATTTCTCCGTTTTCGAGTTTAAACAGGCATGGTGGTTGAAAACCGTACAGGACTAGATTTGATATCAGTGATGTCTTGAAACAAGTGATAAGTAACCGACGAGTGTCGTATTTTTTATGGAGGCACATTTCCTTTGATGTCTTATTTGCCGCTTGTAATCTGGAATCTTAATCGGCTAGTAGCTTCCGAGGTACAGGCGTGATTGACCACAGACTGATTTTGCCACCTTCCATTCTTGAAACCCTATGATCGGGGAGTGGGAGCTTGGGACAACCAATGAGAACAGCTTTTGGAGTGTGATTGACAGTACCAAATCATTGACGCCCTTTCACCGAAGTTTTTTTGGCACTCCAGATCACCAGAAGAAATCGAATGAACTTTCACCAAATAGCCCCCATAGTTTTCGTAGCAATAAAAACCACAGATAGGCCCCTCTGATGTACATAAGAGATGCTGCATACGTACAACACATACTGCGGATATACATCAATATCACGAACATTGACCTTTCATAGTGTCCATGGCGTTATCCTCTACCTCACTTTTCAAATTATTTTGGCCTGGCAAGTCTTGCACCTCCACCTTGCCCCATCCCCCCCCCCCGAATACTGGCAAAATTTAGGCAGATGGAGGAATTCATCCATACTAGCCTAAACTGTCTGTCCAAATAACGCAAATATNAAATAGGTTGGTAATTTCGAACAACACAAATCAAATCATTTTAAAATAAAAATGTGGAATATATTGTCTTAAACTTGGAGACGGTTTTGAAGCATCGTATGTCTGCTCGTGAGCTCCTTATTAATATTGTGTGATCCCAAATTTTTTATTTTTTGTTTTTTATTTTTACAATAAAACCTGCCATAATCACGATGGATCATAGAATTATTTATATAAATCCCGAATTTGGGATTGATAGTTTCCGGTTCAGAGTATTTCTTTCACAAAAAGCCCCGCAATGCGAACCTATTTTGGATAGAGGCGGGCGACTACATTCAGAGCTGAGCACACAGTTTTATTACTATTAGGTGGGTATCTTTGGGAAAAGGTGAATAAATAATAAATAAGGCCATAATCTTGAATTTCCAGTGAAAAAAATTCTTGAGTTTCCAGCCAAAAAAATGAAGGCCAACCT
This sequence comes from Acanthaster planci, assembly GCF_001949145.1. Next base: position 476,115 of record NW_019091575.1, on the reverse strand, counting down.
ATTCGCGAGGTTCAAGAGTCGGCGCTATTTCGGTCTACGGGCGCGTATTTGTTGTAGTGCAACCATGAGACTCAGTGGGTCCGAGTTGACTCGAGGTGGGTCCGAGTTGGCGTGGGTCCGTATTGGGTCCGAGTTGGCATGAGTCCGAGTTGGCTTGGGTCCGAGTTGACTTGATCCCCTCTGGCGCCAGGGGCACATGCTGCCAGTGTCTGTCAACTACTCCTCGTACACGAACGTCCACATTTTCCAACACTCAAGCCAAGGTTCAGGATCACAGCTCTACTCGTTTCGACAAATCTCTATAACAAGTAAAGTGTGGTGTGACGTCCACCGTATTTTATCAAGAGTGTCGGTGAAAAGAGTTCCATAAGAGTTACGGACAATGCTAATTTTCCCTTTAAATGTTACAACAGCCAGAAAGTGATTACATGTCCCAAAAAGTGAAATTTAGCAAAGAAAATTCCGAAGCATTTACTCAGAAAACAGTTGTCTTTGGTTCAGACAAATCTCATAGGTTTGTGTACAGGGCCGGGTCATCAAGTGTTGTCCATGTAAGTGTCGAGCACGGCGCGCACGTACGGAACGACATCCGCGAACTGGTCGGATAGGTGGCGCTTCGTCTGATATATTTTACGTTTTCGTTCTATTATAGTTTACATCATTTGCTCAATGGCGTCGAGGTGGTGGCGCTTCGTCTTATTAGTTTCGGTCTACATGTAATTTTTTTTTGTTCTACATATTTTAGTTTCTATATATTTTACTTTCGTTCTATATTTACTACTTTCATCCTGTATATATTAGTTTCTTCCAGTATTAGTTCCGTCCGATATATGTTATTTTCGTTTGATATTTTTGGGTACTAATAAAGTCATAAAGAGCGCCCAAATTGAAGCGTACGTGATGTTATTAAGGGTGCACCCCTAAAAATAAATTACCCATCCCCAAATAAATAGACACCAATGATAAATCCTTATATTTCAAAATTATTTTAAAAATACAAAACACTCTCACTGGTGTCCAGGCTGGACAGAAAATGTTCGACATGTCCTCTTTCATTTTTCTTTCAATTTTTAGTGGGTTGATCGATAAATTTTTCATAAATTCTTACCCAAAGCAGACCACTCCTAAAACAAAGGAAAACTTCACTGCCCGGGAAGGTAGACATAGGAAAATTCATCCTTCTGCAAAATGGCTGAATAGTGCCACTTTTGGACCCGATTGCATCCAAATTGCTCAAAATTAGAAGCCCTGAGTCAGGGCCAGAGGTTCAGTGCCGTATTTCCTCAATTCCATGGCTCTCAGGACTATCTTATAAAGAATATAACTTTTATTAATGAGCTTGGGGACGGCTCTTATGTCTATTTACATGTACTGTACGTGGGTGCTCTCTTAACTGGAACTACTTTCGCCATTGTTCGCTGCGGCGCGGCGAGATGGTATGATGTCTGGGTAGAGATCTGTGCGGTCGTTTTCTCCCCCGCCCCACCACATACACACCGCGCGCTGACAGACGGAGAAGTCGTGTGCCAGTGCGAGAAGTCTGCAGACTTGGGATTGCTCCCTTATTTGATTTCTTGCAGAAACATAGCTCGGTTGATGTAAATCTCACCCCCTCCCCGACAACTTGATGAATGGCTAAAAAAATCCTACTATTTCATGTAGTCTGTATTCCTCAATCTAACACGAAAATAATTTCTGCGGCAAAACGGGAAGGGGGGGGGGCAAAATTACCTGGAGGAGACAGAATAACCCGCAGGGGCACAGATTTACCTGGTCAGGGGGGCACTTTTACCCATTTAGGCCTAAGTCTGTCTCTCTGGACAGTTGTACTGTGGGAAAGATTTACCGTCTACCCCGGTCAGGTCAGCCAAAAGTACAGTGCCGTGCTACGCTCGCGGGCTGGCACGCGTTGCCCTCTGGCAACAAACCTCTTTTTATTGGTAGGCCCTACTGATAAAGAGTCACGGTGGCTTTCATTTCATGCATGCCCAAAAGTCATTTATGGGAGAGTAGAATTCGGGGGGGGGGGGGCAGCTGTGAGATCCGGCTCTCTTCCGGTTCATGACAAATTTACTCACTTTCGTAAAACTGACATCCCCATAAAGCATTAAGGTCACAGAAAGACTTTTCCTTTATAACTTTTTGCCTTTTTTGTAACTCATGAAAGTCTTGCTTATTTCTTTAGAGATGATTTGAAAATATGGTATAGACTCATGCCAAGTTTACAAGAGGAACATATGGGAGGTACAGCAATCGAATTTATTTTTAGATACATTCGTCAAATTGTTGTCTGAACAAGAACTTTTAAGAGAAATTTTATTTATCAAGTTTTCCATCGAGATCATCCACAATGTCCTTGTGAATTTCATTTTCCCTCAAATATAGGTAACTTGACAGGAACTCCTTAGAGTTGTCGGAAAAAGTCTTGTTTGACTGCCCAGAGGGTCTTTCTGTTTGCCTTCTGCCTGGCTTGATCTTCATTTATTTCTTCGTTGACGTACTTGTCATATTTTTCATCCCTCATCTCCCTTTGTGTTTCTCTAGCTTCAGCCAGCCAATGTTGGTTGGCGTCATGAACGTCAACAAATCCTTGAATAGAGTTTTGCCTAAACATGCTGAAAAATTTGCCAGACTGTTTCATGACAAAGAGGAACATGCCTAAAAGATAACAGTCTGTAGAGACAAATGGTTCCAAAAAATGAGTATATGTAATAACTCTGATTTCAAAATTAACAGAATTCTTAAAATTACTAAGATAATTATTGTAAAAAATCAATGATGAACAACGGGAAATAAAACGGTACCAGTACCAACCTACCAGAAACCAATATGTGAAGTCCATTGAATTTGTTTTGTGTTATACTTATCGGTATGACTATCGAATAATAATTCTCAGGTCGGATATCGGCCGGAACTTCCAACTTCCAACGTACACAATGTAATCATTAACACAACAGTCCGCCGACACAGCTCACCAACTATGTGCAGCCTTCAGTTTTGTTTAGGAATTATCACCTACAACCCGGGGGCACGTACGGTCCTTTCGTTTAGGAATTATCGCTTCCTACTTCCTAATTACTTTTGGAACTCCTGTAGGCCAGTCGGTATTTTCCCGTGACGTCATACCTTCGACTCATCCACTATTTTTTTTTATCATAAGCAAGGTCAAATTGTACCCAAAAATTTTAACCCGTGCTGTGCTTTATTCCTATTTTATCCCATACACCAGGATCAACCTGTGCCAGACTTTCTGACCTTATGCCTGTCCCTTGCCAAAGGTCAATCTGTGCCACTCACTTTTGACCCTATCCTCATTCCTATTCATGTCAATATCATATTATTATTATTATTATACTTATGCATATTAATGCCACCATCTCCAAAGGTCAAATTGTGCTATATTTCAAGGTCAAAGTGTGCCAAACAGGCCCCCCCAATACTGGTCTGTCGACCAACTGTCAACTGCTTCGAGTAGGTTTTCATTTTTAGAAGTTTATACGCCGCGGCTAAATTGGGAAACACGGCAGAAAAGTAATAATCTTTATTGACTACTATCGGTAATTGACTAAATTTGGCTCCCATCTTACTTTTACTTTATAATAAACCGGTTTTAAAAAGCAGGTGTGATGGGTACCGTAATATTTTGGTATGCAGGCGGTTGTTCCTCCAAAAACCTGACAGACTTTGTAAAAGTTATTCGCCAAGTTTTTTCATAAGGTCCTTTTTTTAAACTGCTGCCTTTGCGTTTCCAATTTTGCTTACACTTGGCGGTCAAATTCTGCTCGGTTTATTTTAGCTTCCTACAACTTTGTCGTTGTGTTTGAGCGAATCTTTTCCTTCAACTCGTTAAATTTCCTGAGTTCAGACAAAATCAAAATTCTTCTTGAGACACGTCACTGTCTTCGATCGGGTGTGAGACGTACTTATCTATGGTGTTTAGATTGGCGTCTGCAAGCACGCGGATTTTATCGTGCTTTTTGGTTTGGTGAGTTAACCTACGACTGGCGTACTTTAACATCGCGTAAGCACCAAACGCGTATATGCCTTCCATCACTAGTCCGACGGGTCTGGTAATAACCCCCAATATAGCGGAAATGCCTATAGCGGCTGATGTAGCACCTATTGCTTCGACTCCGTATTCCACGTAATTTAGCGCGGTTAATAGCCGTTTGATCTTTTTGTAAAAAGTCTCACGTGCGTCGCGTTCTCGTAAGATTTGTCCGCGGATGTCTTCGATCTTTTGAAGGCGTTGGGTGGACTTTTGTCGCGTTTGCTTAATCGGCTTGGTACCCACTCAAGCCTGGATACATGTTTGACTGGTCGTTCGTTGTCATCTATTTTATTATATACACGTTTTAAAAATGTCTAACTCGATTAAAATTCCAGCGCATTTGTTGTTTACCAGTTCTCCTCGCTTGTTTTTTAAAGAAAAGGTCAGCTTAGTACCACGTCCAACAAGCCCGAAGACTACCCATTATAAAAGTTGTTTTGGGTATTTAACTGTTTGCAATGAATAAACGGGTTTACATCATGTTTACCTTCATAAATGATGTCTGGTAAAAGTTTGATTTTGGGTAGGTTTAACACCATGGCTACTTGATTATTTAGTCTCATCTTGAGGTTGAAGTCCGTAATGGCCAAGGTCACCCTCTTTGTCCTTGAATGGACTTTGAAAGATGGGATTGAATTTAACAAAAAGTTAAACCAATCTATGTCGTAATAACCGGAAAACACCACGATGCTTCCTCTTTGGCCCACGGGTAATGGTTGAGATGAGATTTGAGAGTTAAGTATATGAAGTATGGGCCCTCTAAATCCCGTGAGAAAACGTTTTATGGGCTCGTCGTTTTCCTCGATTTCCTCTAAAGATAATTGTTTACCTTCACGTTCGTCGTTTATTATTTGATTTAAATCAGATATCCGCTGACATAAATCTTGTTTTGTTGGTTCGTATCTTTCTTGTTCTATTTGTACTGATAAATCCTTGATCCGTTGATTTATGATTTTAATTCTTTGTTGTTGTTCTTCAATTTTTGCATCTAGTGTGTTTTGTTCAAACGCTTCTAAAAACTCGTTTTTAATCCTTCGTATGGCTTTCCGACTCGTTTCACTCATAGTAGCGGGTTTACGTCAGTCACGTTAAAATACCCTGCTTTAGTAAACTGTATATTTTTTACTCTCACGAGTTTGTCGCCTTTTGTGTTATTGATCTCATTTTTCAATTCAAACGTCTGTGGATTTTCGGTCAAATAAAAATAATGCGTTTCCATTTCATTATAAACCGGCTTTTAAAAAAAAACATCCAGGTCGATTAAAATTGTACCGTCTTTATTGTTAATAATTTCTTCTTTTTCATTTCTCAACGAAAAATGTAAACTCGTTATTTGATCGTTTACTATACTTAGCGCTTTCGCTCGGGTCTGAAGTGGTAGACAACACGTATAAAGGTTGCCCGTTGAAATAATTAAAATAGTTGTTTATTTCTCGACAGTGTATCCAAAGTTCCTCAAAAGGATTTGTGTTTATCTTTCCCTTGTAGATAGCGTTTAGAACGAGCCTACCCCTCGGCAAATTCAACAGCTTGCCGACTTCTTTACCTAACCGCAATCTTAGTTTTAAATCCGTTATCATAACTGTCACCATGTTTGACTTCTCATGAACTTTAAAACTCACACCTGAAATGGCGTTTAAAATAAAATCAGACCAATCCACGTTGTAAAACCCCGGTGGAATAATAACATTCCCACGTTCTCCACCTTGCAAAAATCTGCGGGCGTTTCTCTCTTGTGCAACCGATCCACCACCGGGGCATTAGAACCAGAAGCCGTAACTATAAGAGTGGGTCTGGGTTCAATTTGGACGGCTCTAATGGTTCTCGTTCTTTCTTCGTTGTCGTTGCTTAAAATCCCTCTTGAATGAATTCTAAAGCGATGCGGCGGGCTTCCTGATAAATATCGGTTTTTTTTCTTGAGTTAAAAGTATTAAATATTCTATTGCTCTTTCTTGATTTCTAATAATTCCTTCTTTTAGATATAACCTTTGCAAGTTTGCTTTTTGTTCGTTGAGGTCATTTATTCTTTGGTTCACTGAGGCGGTATATTCATCTAGATTTCTTGCCTCATTAGCTCGAAGGTAATCTCTCATTACGTCATAAAACAAAACTGAATTAGCTGCTTCTAATTCTGAGAATGGCACTGTTAGTTCAAATGTATCTATAATACTTGTTTCAATATCTTGCCTATCAAGTCTCGTATTTGCTGGGCTTGGTGCTTGTCTAACTCCTTCGGCCCCTCTTTCAGCAGGACTTCCTTCGACTTGGATTTGCCATTCGATTTCGGTAGATTTTGTAATTTTAAAATATCCCGGGTGAAAACTTGCCTTTTTGAGTTTAATGTTTTTATCGGCTTTTAAATTATTGATTTGATTTTCTAATTCAAACGTCAGTGAAGTTTTGGTCAAATAAAAAGAATGCATTTCCATTTTACTATAAAGAGGTTTTTAAAAATTGTACTGTTCTTCATAAAATTTAAACTTATTAACGGCATCGTTGAAGTGTTTCTCTGAGACTTGAAACAGGTCTTTTACTTTGTCTCCTGTTTCCCCGGTTACGTCTTGATAACACACCGCCACCAACTTGCCGTGAGTGGTTGTCCTCTAGAGATCTTGCCTGCTAAAATTTGGTTTAATTTGTATTCTATGGAACGTGCTTGACCTTCCACCAATTGAGTGCTTAGTTGTTTTAAAATCTTGTCGGACTTTGATTTCGGCTTTTTGTAAACAAAACGCTGATTGTATTTGTCACCTACGTTTCCTGCTTCAAAGTCTGAATAAGGCTGTAGTATTCTAAAACAATCGGGGCAAAATACATGTCCGCCTTCTATTCTTTTTTATGTGAGGGCATGTGTCTTCTTCGATTTTCATATAGGCTGATTTAGGGTTTTTTTCGTTCAGTGAATCGTATAACTCCATTGTAAACGGTGGTAAATAATAATCATCCATGTTTGTAATTACTTATTTGTTTAAGGGGCTTAATCTACCACGTCAGTTAAACGTGTGCAATAGTCATAATCTTCGCGAAGGTCTTCGGGTAACTGTAGTGCTTGTGGAATCGCGGTTATTTGTACTTCTTCGTTATATTCAAATATTAAGCTGAGTTTTTCTACGTCTACATCCAAGTCAGATTCTGGCCCGGGGTCGTCCGGTGTTCTAAATCTCATCCTTTTGTAGCAACCATAGCCGCTGTTGTCGTCATAGACAAATACTAAAAACGATTCACCGTTCAGGTCTTCGCAGTTGATGAAATAATTGCACTCGTTACAGTTATTGCATTCTATGCAATTATCTGAGCCGGTACAGCAAGAACAACTGTCACAATTAGCACAATTTCCGCAATCAATGCAATCTACACAATCAGTGCAATTATTGCAAACGTCGCAGTTTACACAATATTCGCAGGTTTCACATTCGTCGCAAGATGTACAATGTTTTTCTTACAGTCGTGACATCGAATAATGCGAAAAGAATCTGAACATCCTCTACAATCACAAGCATCTATCACGTTAACAGATTGACTGGTGTTTTTGCAAAAGGAACACTTGACGTTGGTTTTTTGGTTTGGCATCTCTGTTTTAATATAGACTTTTAAAATTTTATTTTTTTTATTCTTAAAACTTCAGGGGACACCGGTTTTTTCCCCGGAGAAGTGGGGAAAGCCCGGGGGAGTTGGTCTGGAGGGTAGGGGAACTCCCAGTTGGGGGGGGGGTCGGGTAGGTATAGGAGGGTAGGGCTGCTCTTGAACTCTCCTCCGCCTACTACTAAGTACGACGAATGCAAAAACATTCGCACCATGTCTCATTTGTAATTCATAAGTGTTTTGTTTCTCTGAATTAATTTTCTCGCAACATTTTAGACTCAGTCAATTAAGCTGCACACAAAGTAAGAGAACGAAAGTAAGGAACATCCTGTGTTTTTTTAATATTGTTACGTGAATTTTTTTCGCTCTTGGATCGTTTGATTTATTTAGAAAACTAAAATAACTTCACGTTTGGGGGTTTTGTTAACTTTTTCACCTTTGTTGTTAATTTATCACACCGAATTGCTCCAAAGACATGGAGAACTACTTACACACATGACTAATTTACCTCGCAAACGTTTTATATAATAAAATAAAAATTATACAGTGTTCGAATACAGAAACTGGTATCACAGCGCTTTAAACATAAAATATTCAAGTGATTGATAAAATTCGATCCCTGAACGCCGCCATTCAGCAACAACTTATACACGAATTTCACCAACACGGTGTTCAAATGGGGTCACCCAAACTGAATGAATGACTAAATACTCTTCCAATAGCATGTGAAATTCGTCCTGGACGAATTTAGATATATTCAGATTGGTGAATGAAAAACATTTTGTAATTCGTTACTCTTTGGACCGCAGCGAGACAAAGTGGCAAAGTAGGCCTAACCATCAACGGCCCATTTCAGATTTGATTTTTCAATTGATTTTTCAATTATAGTTTTAAACATCCGGCCCTGTAATGGAAGACTATAATATTTCCGTTCTGGTTGGATGAGACTGTTCATTTTTAGCTATAGGCCTTGGATTAGGCAGCACAGGCCTTACAAGTTACAGGCTAATAGACAACATTGACCCTCGAATGTAAACTGTTTTCCAGTAGGCCTAATGAACGCATTCTTTAAAAGGCAAAAACTCTGCAGTGTCCAGGCGAGTGTAATATTTTTCTTATTCCTTTTTTTTAACAAGAAACTTACGAATCGCTAAGGCTGCTTGATATTCAGCGCGAACGCGAATTAATGACGTCACTAATTCCAGATGTAAAGAACACAAATAAACGCTTTCAATATATCGGCCGTGAATCATCATGTGAACAGCGAAAGCTACATGACGTCATGCCATTTTCAAATCCCTACTTCCTCTCAGCTACGGCTTTCTTTCGGAATTCAAGATGAGTTGCTAGCATTCCTTGTCTGGACCAGCTGGGAAAGCTCCAAATCTTGGTCTGAAATTAGCTAACTTCTCTGCCTCTGTTACGCTGAACAGAGCCGCTTTGAGTCTTGACTAGAGGCCTTGATCCGAAAATGGGACGACGGACGAACCACGAGTTCTTTGCTTCTAATTCTGCGCGAAGTTAGTTTGGCTGGTACCCAGCCATATCCAACATTTTCCGAAATCATATATAGGCATCGAGAACCGACTAACTACAACGCACATGGCGGCTTGCCAGATTGGTGGTGTTCTCTCCAACAGGTCCCAATTTCATCACCAGTTTCGAAAAAAATCGAAGTGATTTTATTAAGAACTTGTGTCATCTTGGAAGCAAACAAGCTGCCTTCGCTTGGGGAAATTTTGGCTCCGTTTTCTTCTTTCTCTGATGAAAAAAACAAAGGAATCCTCAAAGCCGTCTTTGTGCTTGGAGACTCCACGTGTGTGCTGCTTGTTTCGTCGTGCTGTCACGGGTCAAAGGTCGGGGTGCGGTATATTTGGCGCGTGTTGACTCATCTCGCGGGAAATTCAGAACATCGTAATCAGATTCAGCGTGGACTTGTCTGTTTAGTTGCCTTTGATGGTCAAGTCTGCATAGGCCTAGTACTAACACAAGACGAAGACCTTTAGCAGCTCAGATATGGCTGCTACGCTTTATTTGGAGGATGGAACTAGTTTTTCTGGAAAACTTTTTGGGGCGAGTGTCAGCGTCCCAGGTGAAGTTGGTAAGTAACGTTAGACCTACATGTTGTAGGGAATTGTATTTGTAGGGTAGAGAGTTCGACAGAATTATCACGCAGTCGTATCTGCTAGTGCTTGTGTGTAAAAACTCGATGACAAATATCTACCGTAAAAATATTAAGCCTAATCTCCATCATTTCAGCTTACATTTGTGATCCTCTTGTAGCCATAAACTCTCTTTCAAAATGTCTCATTAGTTTGGACTAACATTTAAAAAATAAATCAGAAAGAACAATGAATCGGAGAGCTTCACAGTCAGGTGATAGCAGCTTCACCAGAGGACACCATCTTGCAAATCAGTCCTCAAAACCCTTTGAACTTTGAGTTCTCTTCCTCTACTGGTAAACGCCCTTGGCCTAAGTTGTTTTTATGTAATATTCTCATTCAAAGAGATTCTGAGCTTTCGACTGATACCAAAGTTTTCCAAACTTCACGGGTAATTTCACTAATGTTAAATAATAAAACGTGTTAAAATCACACCATTTAATGCCACCAATTTTCATTGGAAAACCGACAAAAATTGTCACAAAAATCGTAAAAAAAGACCATCAGTACAGAGGGGAGAGAAGGTAAAAGTAGTGTTTTCCGAAAGTTTGGAGTGTGCTGATCCTAAAAGTGTTTTGTTGCCATTGCTGTGGAACTTGCGATCAGCTGCGATTTTTGTATGTTCGTGAACTGTCGGATTTCAGAGGTTTTACCGATATGCACATTACAGCTTCACACTGTTGCGCTTGGCCATTTATACTAAGAGTCAAACTGGTTCCCGTCCCATCTCAATCCTCCAAATGTATAGGGACAACGACCAGTCCAATGACGCTCAATGCGTCGTGTCTATAGAGTTACATATAAAAATATGTAACTCTATGGTCGTGTCATTGCCAACCTTGACTCCATAGGCTGTGTGTGCGTTCCTTTGCTGGCAACCAATGTGGTGGGGCAAAATCATACCCGTGGGAATGAGGTGCGTTATTGGACTGGTTGCCGTTGGTTTATATACATTTGGAGTATTGGGACGGGATGGGAAACAGTCTTTGTTTCAACAGACATGCGCTGCAGTATGAAGCTTACGATGTGTGGATTGTTGGTGAAGAGAGGCAGGATCGTAAGTAAAAAGTCTGGATTTTGCCAAAAATATAGCTGGTATTCAGTGGTTACACGGTCCAAAAATCATTAAACATGCATGTTAAAGAGATATGATTTAGTTTTGATAGCATTTTGGGAGAAGATTTGATTGAGAAAATGTAGTTTTAGGCGCAATAACTGGGTACATTCAAAATCCCGCAGTGTTATGAACCAGTAAAATTTGGACCTGGGAATCACATGGATCCCAAGTGTGCCTCACTGGGGGTACAAGTATATATTTTATAAACCCTAACCCCCCCCCCAAGGGTTGCTGGCCCTAACCTTCCCCATTCACACAAAGTTAAACACCCATATGGGATTTCGTGCACAGAGGCTGAGGTATGCCAAACCCAATGCAAAAGCCAGCTGTTTGGGCCGCCCAGACCTATCCCCACAGAATTAAACACTTTACTACTGTTTAATTCTGTGTGTATGGGGAAGGTTAGGGTTAAGGTGAGAAAAGTCTACAAACTTTATTCTTCGCAACAGATTCCTTGGGTATTCTAAATTTACAGATGGGTCATATTTAATTGATTGGTGCAACTGGGCAAACTAAAACTTTTGGTGGTGATAGAGCAGCATCAGTTATACCCAGCAAGATATGGGACCAAAAAAACTTGAGTGGTATGTGTGTAGACTACATACACGGCTACTCGAATTGGACTGAAGAAGCGCCCTCAAGCACGTGTGTAAGTTAATGATCCGAACGTCTACCAATACCTATCGTTACACGTAGCATAATGAGAAAGGTCTACACGTGTGCATGCACATGAACACGGTAAAAAATAGTCTACACCCATCTACCCTGGACAAGAAAAGTCTACACGCATCTACCCTGGACAAGAAAAGTCTACACGCATCTACCCTGGACAAGAAAAGTCTACACGCATCTACCCTGGACAAGAAAAGTCTGCATGCATCTACCCTGGACAAGAAAAGTCTACACGCATCTACCCTGGACAAGAAAAGTCTGCATGCATCTACCCTGGACAAGAAAAGTCTACACACATCTACCCTGGACAAGAAAAGTCTACACGCATCTACCCTGGACAAGAAAAGTCTACACTCATCTACCCTGGACAAGAAAAGTCTACACGCATCTACCCTGGACAAGAAAAGTCTACACGCATCTACCCTGTACAAGAAAAGTCTACACCCATCTACCCTGTACAAGAAAAGTCTAAGCGCATCTACCCTGTACAAGAAAAGTCCACACNTACAAGAAGTCTACACCCATCTACCCTGTACAAGAAAAGTCTACACCCATCTACCCTGTACAAGAAAAGTCTACACCCATCTACCCTGTACAAGAAAAGTCTAAGCGCATCTACCCTGTACAACAAATGTCTACATGCATCTACAAAAGACCACAAACATGGCCACTCCCAAGAAACAGGGTGAACAATGACACAGGAATGTTGTTGTTGCAGTTCAATTAAATAGCTTGCAACTCGAATTCGGACTGGAGGTCGTCTTCTTTGTCTCGTGTGGTGTTGTAAAGGTCTTACTCTTAATGAGAGTCAATTACAACCTTGCCGTATATTCAATATTTAAGAGCATATACACATCAGGTGGGGAATCTATAAGAGGTGTTATTGAATTGGGTGCCTGAACATCAAATGACTTAATGTACCAGGCTGGCGGATTTCTTAAAGAAATCAGTAACAATACATGTATACATTTACAACTCTTCAAACTGCGCAATAATTTTGAGGACGTCACACACAGTGACAACATTCTAACCTAACACACCGAATTGGTCAAAGTTTTTGTAGCTTAACTGCTTTGTCAAAAAGTGCTTCAAAAGTTGATTTATAGAGCATATAATGGACACAAAAACTTGAAGTCTGCAGCCTCTTCATCACTAACTTTAATGGCCACATATTCCTGGTGAAACCATTTTGAGCACTTGTTGCATGCAATCCATCTGATGTGCTGCAGGAAAGGAAAGCAAAAAGTTAAAAGTTTTAACAAATTTAACCGAATTCTAATGTCAGTTTTTAAATTTGTCCGGAAAGCGTTCATTATACTAGTTGGTTGTTATGCCTGTCGCGCTGTATTAGTGAGTTTGAAAAAAGGTCACACGGTGATGTATGCACAGCAATCTAAGCATCCAATCTGTATGCTGCAAGGTTTTTAGATATCATGGTGCATCATTTATATTACAAACATATGCACACACATAACTTCACATGGCATGGATGAAGGTCCTATTTGTGATTTCGTGGAACAATCTCCTCTGGTCAGCAGCATAAATACAGTCCAGTAAGTTCAATGAGGAGGCAAGATGGCAGCGGACAGCTACGCTGCTAAGCTAAAAAATTTTTTTTTCATGTGATAAACTCCATTTTGCAAATTGATTTCTGACATCCAACNTACAAGAAAAGTCTACACCCATCTACCCTGTACAAGAAAAGTCTAAGCGCATCTACCCTGTACAAGAAAAGTCCACACACATTTACCCTGTACAAGAAAAGTCTAAGCGCATCTACCCTGTACAAGAAAAGTCTACACCCATCTACCCTGTACAAGAAAAGTCTACACGCATCTACCCTGTACAAGAAAAGTCTACACCCATCTACCCTGTACAAGAAAAGTTTACACGCATCTACCTTGCACAAGAAAAGTCTGCATGCATCTACAAAAGACCACAAACATGGCCACTCCCAAGAAACAGGGTGAACAATGACAGAGGAATGTTGTTGTTGCAGTTCAATTAAATACATGTACATGTAGCTTGCAACTCGAATTCGGACTGGAGGTCTCGTGTGGTTTTGTAAAGGTCTTACTCTTAATGAGAGTCGATTACAACGTTGCCGTATATTCAATATTTAAGAGCATATACACATCAGGTGGGGAATCTATAAGAGGTGTTATTGAAATGGGTGCCTGTACATCAAATGATTTAATGTACCAGGCTGGCGGATTTCTTAAATAAAGAAATCAGTAACAATACATGTATACGTTTACAACTCTTCAAACTGCGCAATAATTTTGAGGACGTCACACACAGTGACAACATTGTAACCTAACACACCGAATTGGTCAAAGTTTTTGTAGCTTAACTGCTTTGTCAAAAAGTGCTTCAAAAGTTGATTTATAGAGCATATAATGGACACAAAAACTTGAAGTCTGCAGCCTCTTCATCACTAACTTTGATGGCCACATATTCCTGGTGAAACCATTTTGAGCACTTGTTGCATGCAATCCATCTGCTGTGCTGCAGGAAAGGAAAGCAAAAAGTTAAAAGTTTTAACAAATTTAACCGAATTCTAATGTCAGTTTTTAAATTTGTCCGGAAAGTGTTCATTATACTAGTTGGTTGTTATGCCTGTCGCGCTGTATTTGTGAGTTTGAAAAAAGGTCACACGGTGATGTATGCACAGCAATCTAAGCATCCAATCTGTATGCTGCAAGGTTTTTAGATATCATGGTGCATCATTTATATTACAAATTAACACAAATTTATTGTTGCACACACATAACTTCACATGGCATGGATGAAGGTCCTATTTGTGATTTCGTGGAACAATTTCCTCTGGTCAGCAGCATAAATACAGTCCAGTAAGTTCAATGAGGAGGCAAGATGGCAGCGGACAGCTACGCTGCTAAGCTAAAAAAATTTTTTTTCATGTGATAAACTGACATCCAACAACTGGAAAGTCTCTTTCAGCCCAAGTATTCTATCCCTCTTTTCATGCTTTTGTAGATCAAAGTTGTATTTTCGGGAAGTTGAGCCAGAGCCAGAGCTGGATGTTGAGCATCACAAATTACCAGTAGGCCTAGTACTTGTACTACTAGTACAAACTAGGCCTGGAAATACTGGATGGCCTGTGTTCTACCCGAGTGATGATGCACAGTGCTTCACACAACTCGATGTCATTTCATTTCATTTATTATTTCTCAGGGTACAAAAACAACACAAAATACAAAAACCGATATATATCAATATATAAGAACAATATTAGCTGACACCCCTACGGATAGCCTAAAAGCAAACCCAATCACTGTCGAGAGGGTCTCCATAAAAATGTCAACAAACACAAGAAACACTAGATAAAAAATGACTAAAAATACAAAAATGCACAAAAGTAAAACTGAGCAGATAAACCTTGGGAAATTAAAATGGGATCCACAAACTTGTTGTCCAGGACAGCTTTCATAACGCGATGAACTTCAAGTTCGTCAAAAGAAAATATTGTGACTAATAGACAGTTTGTCATCGGTTGAGAGAGCATAACCTTGGCAAAGTCGGTGTTTAATGCAGCACTCCCGACTGATAAATCACACTTTCGGCTCGCTGCAGATCTTTAAAAATTCTACATCTAACTTCAGCTTCTTTGACATTGCATAATGCACTCAAAAAATGAAATAAAGAAGCTGGTCAAAACGTAAAAAAAACAAGGAGGAAACGCACTTTTAAGCAAATGAAAGCGTGGACTAGTAGAGCTTGCACAAAGAGCAAAACATGTAAAATGAGAGATAGAATGCATGCCACACGCAAGATTAGACGTAACAATATTTGCTGGTATTCTGTAGCTATCTGGGCCGGTTTATATGTACACATGTACATGAGAAATGTTTCACTATGCATCGCTGGTAATTGTTAGTCTGGTTCCGAGTATGTAGACTACATACACTAGTGGGCACATAGTCCTGTTCCCAGGCTCCATGAAAATTACACTGCCAATATTGCGTAGACGAGTATGTAGACTACACACGTACATGTGCATGCTCCGTTTTTCTCGTCCCATATGTGGCTGCAATTGGCATCGGTGCACGCTCGTAACTGCTCAGGACACCACATATTACGAACGTTACCATAAACTAAGACAACTTTACAAAATACACGATCTGTCAGTTATTCAACTGAACATACGTGCAAGCATTCAGAAGGCATAAAACATAAAATACAACAGGAACAAAATCAAACCACACTTATAACAGTTATTACAGACTTTTTAATCCATCATTATTGCCAGGTCACATTTTGGTGTCTCATTTACAACCGTTACCATCATGTTTAGTTCTTATAAAAATGTGGTGGTTGTGTCTATGATACATGTAACAATATTATTGCATGACTTCATGTATTGAGGTCCACATAAGATACATTTCTTATGGGACTACAAATCCAGATTTAATTTTAGGCAGGTTTTTATAAACCTGTCTCATGTCTCTCCAGTATTAAATAGTTGTACATGTGGTTTGTCCAACAACAATCTAACAGTCTGTACGACCGAATATTTGATGGAATTGAAGCTCCAAATATTCAAATAGTGAATTATTCGAATTGACTCGGCCCTAAAACCCCTGAGTAATAAGTCATGTGTAACGTTAGGATTACCAGGTACAGTATACAGGTACATGTACAGTCGACTCTCGTTAATATGAGGGCCTTTGGACTTGTACTAAATTAGCTTGTATTATGACCTCGTCTTGTGCAAAAGCTGCCGTACTGTTTGATGCATTTATCACCAATCGACCGTAGGTAAAGGGTACATGTACATGTATGCATAAGTTTTTGTTTAAATGCATGTACATGTACCTTTCGTTATATGGCACGTTCTTCATAAAATGGACCAAAATGCAACTCCACATGTTATTTTTCAAAACTTCTAAAAGAGTGACTTTGATCATGGAAAATACAAATTAGCACCTTCAGATTTATAAAAATAATTATTTGGGGATAATTAGGGGGCTTGCCAGCGAGGCCTTACCATGCTTCCTGCTGGAGTCCGCAAACTTTTTTAACAGAAGAGCACTTGACAACAATGACTGTATGCGGCAAGAACGGTGTATGTTAATCTGTAAACATGAATATTCCGTCCGCTTCGCGTTCAGAATGGAGAATGCCCTATGCAAATTTAGGTCAGGCCATTTAAATATCAATGTCAACTGGAAAATCTGCGATCAGAACGTCTAATTTAAAGACCTGTATGTACTGGAAAACCCGGCCAAACCACAATCGGAACGGCATGTTCATTAATCTGAATTTGGAACTCCTGACGTCAATAAGTGGGTTTTTTAGTGATGATAGTAGGCCCGTGCGACTAGTCGAAAGTACATACCCACAACTACAGGTACAGGTACACAATGGATGGAGTACCTGCCAGGCCCTGCAGAGCATGCAACGCCACGCCAGGTATGCACAACATGCACTCGCAATCTCCTGTTCAGAGCAGCCTGCCCATGTAAAGTTTGTACACACCGAGCTTGGCTAGTAGGTTCGCACACATTACACAACTTGACAGTTGCAAGCGACCACTACCTTGTGTCTTTTCTCCATGATACAGACTAGTCGAGTCGTGTGGGCCTACTGCCAGTGCATCACAGCCACAACTAGTCCGATCCAGATGTGATTGCACAGAGCACAGTGCAAACGTGATCCTTCTTGCTTGAATATATTTTTATTCAGGAGCAGGGCCATACATCTGTGCTTTAAGCTTTGGGATTGTTGCCTTTTAATGCATGTGTGTGAGATAAAAAAAAGGATTTGCAGTGAATGTAGACACTGTGATAGATTTCATCTTTATTTGTCAGAAATTTCATTTTACAAATCTGCATTTAATTTTGATGTGTGATTCCAAACTGTTCCCTGTACTTCCTCCCATCGAAAGGCTGATTTGTAGAACTGTGCAGTGCCCGGTTGAATTCATGTCACAACACTTGTTAGCAAAAGCTGAATATTGTATCGGCTATCACTTTTTAGGCTACGAACATAGTACAGTAATTGAAATAGGACAATAAACTTGATTAGCAAAGTTGCTAATCATATTGTCATTTGATTAGCATTATGATGAAATTGACTAGCAAAAAATAAATGGGCCTAATTCAGTACCATGGTATACAGTTTTTACCAGTATATCCACTGATGTGTACACCAAGGCTAAAAAATGAAACAACACACAGGTATGGTATAGCATGGTTGTTGGTTATGGCTCTGGCCAAAATTGGGTGGAGAAACAATTTTTTACACAATCCAAGGGGAAAATAAACAAAAAATCTGCTGACTCCAAGTCCCTACTCATAATTTTTTGGGGTGCCATTTTAGATCCCGAGATGTTCTACATTTGACCTAGATCGGTTGATGACTTACATGTAAACATTAGTAAAATATTTGACAAGAAAAGGGAAGTGGGATACAGGTACATGTACATCACTACAAATTGCACTTATCAGAAATCACAGTAGGAGTCGGTGCTTTATTGAGATCTGACAAATGTTCTGCAGAATTTTGAAGGGCTTTGATTTGGGCCTCTTGCAAGCTACATAACTCAAAGTAAAGGACGATGTCAGCCATGGCATATCTCTCTGCCATTTTCCAACAGTACATTTGGACGATGCTTTCGGCATTTTTGTTGCGCATTGATCACCACGAAAGTACAGAAGTTAACCTACGTGTGAAGCTGTTATCGCACTTGGGGTGTATGTACCAACGTGTAGCTCACGGCACCACTTATCATGTATTGAATGTACATGTGTGCACTCGTACCGCACTGTACCAAACTACACCTGCTACATAATCCCACCAAGTTGCAGCAACCTCGTTTCCCATCGATCCGTGGGCCTTGTGCTGCACAAAACTAGGGCAAGAAACTAAGTTTGAGTTTGTTTTGTCAAACATTTGTTTTGTTAAACTGTCCCCACAGCAAGTGTCAGTCTAATGACATGATTATGAAACCTTGTCAAGTCATGTATGGTCATAATGGGCACTGATACATTTGTCGGTTGATACATCATGTCGGTTCTGTTGTGATACATTATCGGTTAGAGTATTTTTTCTACTACGTGTACATTGTCCGTTGACACGTGGTACATTATGGGTTGGAAAGTTTATTACACTATCGGTCAATTTGTGATACATTATCGGTTGGTGATACACTATCAGTCAATTTGTGATACACTATCGGTAGGTGATACATTATCAGTTGTTGATACTTTATCGGTCAATTTGTGATACACTATCGATTGGTGATACACTATCGGTCAATTTGTGATACATTATCGA
>NW_019091575.1:415155-453901 GCF_001949145.1 Acanthaster planci | reverse complement strand
CATTGGGTACGGGCAAAACCGTTATATATATAATTAACATCTCCCCAACGCAAAAATACATCTTGAGGATTTTTTTGTTGGCGGGGAAATGCAGGAAATTTTTATTTATTTTGGGGTCACAATTAATGGGTTAAACAATAAATTTATGATGTTTTTGAAATGGTTTATTCATGTAGTTATTTTGGAAAATTAAACGTTTTCTATTTCTGTAACCCTACAAGTTGTTACAGTAACCTATCAAAAGTTCTTCGCCTCAGAAATGTGTTTCTTTTCTACGTAACCATGACTGAGCAGTTTTTGGAGTTTCAATGGACAAATTAATCAACTTCTCATGTAGCCAACTGACATGTAATAAAACATGAAGCAACAACAAAATCATGTTAGGCATTAGTTTTGTTCTTCCATTTATTTATTTTTTGCAGATTGTTGTTGAAGGAACCAGTCCTGAGTCAATTCCCTTTGAGGATCCAAATCTCCGGAATTTGGTGGCTGAAGTTTCCTCAAAGGTAAAAAAAATAGATTATACTGTACATGTACATGTAGGTTAGTAAAACATTGGCTGCCAAACATTTAACCTTAGAATTAAAACATTGCATGATCAATTTCCTGAGAAGTACTGTACTTACTGTCACTTGCCACTTCTTCTGTTTCCTTCCTCTATTTTTTGAAGTATGACCTGCATCAAAAGTGTTCGTAAAATCAGAAGTAATATACTTCAACAAACATCACACTGTGCTTATTTTCTCACTGACAAATTGTACAGTGACTCTTGACCTTGATTTGCATTTTCTCCATCCAGGAACCAAGAGTGTTGAATCCTAAGGGCTCAGTTAAGATTGTTGCCTTAGATACAGGAATTAAATTCAACCAGCTGAGACTACTGGCTGATTGTGGTGCATGCATTGAGGTGGTGCCCTGGAACCATCTATTGAACAGCCAAGGTACTCCTGTATGCAAATGCTGTCGACAAGTTTCCCTTGAAAATCTTTCATTTGAAACATTGCTCGGCACAATGTACTGTAGACCTTCTGCAATGGTATAAACAAGTCTGTGTTTCATTTTAATCAGAAATTACCTCCGAATGGTATTTTCCCTGTTCTTTTTGTTAATTTACATTTCATAGTGAAGAGGTTATTCAATAAGGACATGCTGGGTTTTTTTTGTCATTTCCTTTTTAAGACATGTCAGCGTTACTTGGCTGCATGGAAATAACACATGATCTTATGGAATCCACAAGCTAGTTGCTAATTCTGTTCCCCTTGTATGATGTGTAGATGTGCGCGTTATTCTATGCCATGACAAAGGAATTTGAACGTGGCCCTAGAAAGATGTCAGAAACCAGTTCAGAAGTTGGAGCACTAAATTGCTCATATGTACTAATTCCCATCCCGTGGCAGGATTTTTAAGGCCCAGCCAAGGCACCATTGATTTGTTGACCTGTCTTGATAACAATCAAAGAGTAACAAATTGAAAGCATTTAGTTCACGTTAAGTATTGTGGCGATTTTTGTCTTGCTACTACGGTAGCGCGTGGAAGTGGCTCCGTGCGCGGTGGGAATTCCTGTGGGCGGAGGGTTCTCAACAACCCGGTGGGTGAGTCCGTTTGTGGAAAGTACATGTATATCCACACTTGCTGGCAACCCTATCAGACAGACAAGTAACTGGCAAGCAGGATAGGGAATAACTTGTCTCATCCATTTATTCAACATCACACAAGGAGGTACATGTACCTTCTAAACTTGGACCTCGGTTACCTCGGGAGGTGATAGGACCTCCGCCAATGACCCCAACAATGTCAAAGAAACCAATCCACGATTTGTAAGCAAATTCCCTCTGCAAAACCCACTTAAAATAACAGAATTATGAATTACCGTGCGTGAGCTAAATCCAAGGTTGACTTTCCTCAATTTAATAGCTCAGAAAACATTTCTAGATGGAAATGACACTAGTTCTTACTTACAGTTCAGAAAGCTCAATGTCCTGTTCGGCACACCGTAACTGTATTCAAAACAAACAAAGAGGCAAGTGATCTCATCTAAAAAATTCCCCTAGCACCATTGAATGACGCGCCATAATTTGGGCGACGGAATGTGTTCAGAAGGCACAAGTATTGGAGCGGTGACATGAATTTATTTTAGAACTTTTCAACTCTTTTTGACCTTTTTTAATGACTTAATGAACTTGAACACCATTTTCTGTCACTTAACTCACCAGAAATCACATGAAATGGAAGTTGGATGTGAATCCAAGGTTGGGATGTGTGCTTTATATATGTTGGTAGTTTTTGGCATCCTCTGTTGCAAAGTTTCTCCAGGTCCAGCTTTTAACATCCCTTTGCCATATGTTATTTAGACTATGATGGCCTGTTCCTCAGCAACGGACCTGGTAACCCAGAGATGTGTTTGGAGTCTATACAACACATTCGACGTATTCTCAATGAGTCCAACCCTAAACCGGTATTCGGTATCTGCCTAGGACATCAGCTCATCTCTTTGGCACTGGGAACTGGCTCCTTCAAGATGAAGTAAGTCCTCACTGGAAAGAAAAAGACAAAATGAGGTCTTTATGGTAACAAAGAGAGAACTTGGCTGTCAATAACATCCTCTGTGCCATATCCTATGTCCTTGGCATGTGCTGTGCATTGGTGAAACAGTGTTGGAGATTGCATGTCACAAATTTCATGTACAATAAAAATTGTGTACAAAATTTGTTCACATGTACATACAGTAAAATCTCGATAAGTTGAAGCTCAGGGGAATGGACGAAAAGTTCGAGTTATCCGATGTTCGATTATCGAAAGTTACTCGTTTCAATGCACATGCAACCTTGCTAGCTTACGGCAGTTGGCCTGCAAGCTGAGTCGAACACGAAGTGGATTTTTGGCTATCCCTACTGTGCAAGTTTTCCTCAAACGTCATCATTAAACATGTTTTCATGTGGTACATTAATAAACAATAACCCAATGAAGTTATGTACCGGTACCTGTGTCTATGTCTTGAGAATTCATTCATTTGCTTTGATCGGGCTGTTACCACTTAACGGTCAGGGTTTCCGTGCTGGGTCACGTGATACATGTACAAAGCACTTGAGGGCGCATCATTCGTGCCTGATTTAGGCTGCATCCGAATCTCTTGTCTAGAGCTAGGTCTTGGTATTCTCTCCATTGGAAATGCATGGAGACGCCCAGACAATGGACGTAGCCATAGCTCTTGAAGCCCGTTTCGGACAGGGCCTTATTTTACGGTTGCAGTTGATGCCCACCAGTTCTTGTCGACGTGACAATGAACATGCTCGGCTCATCAAAGAAAAGCCGTGCGCGTGACCGTAATGACTCATAATAAAGGCAAGCGTTCTTTTATCACTTTTTATTCATCATTCTTCAGTGTTTTTTTTTTTTATTGGCCTGCCAAAACTTCGAGATAAGCGGCTTTAGTGGTATTGACATTTCGAGTTGCGGATAGTGTATTGTACATAAAGGCCTATTCTTTTGTCGGGAAACAGAAAGACGTCGAGATAAATGGAGTTTCGACTTAACGAGCTTTGACTTATCAAGATTTTAATATACTTAACTGTAAAACAGAAGTCTACACTATCCAAGATACAGTACATGGTTCATGGCAGAATGACTTAAATCTATCGTACATATACTTTATGTATATCATGAAGATCCATTTCCAAGAAAACTATACATTTCCTACAATATTCTAGTATTATGAGTGGAATGATTCAAATCTGTCAATGTTGTGAGGCAGCATGTGCTAATTGCTCTGCTCTGCGCTTGTTTTCCTCTCTGAAAATTAAAAGCATTCATCTCAGAAAGTAATATGCTGTCTTTAGTGGCAAAATTTCCTTTACAAAAAGCACTTCTGATACAAGGTGACAGGAATTTAAACAGTCATCAAACATACATGTAAGTTGGAAGAACTTGCCTAACAGTTGTTTTACCCACCGTACCCCAGATATGGCAATCGAGGCCACAACCAGCCATGCACCCACAATGGCACTGATCGTTGCTACATCACCACACAGAACCACGGCTTTGCCATTGACCCATCCAAGCTACCTGCTGATTGGTCAGTCCTGTTCACCAATGCCAACGATGGGACCAATGAGGGCATTGTACACAACACCAAACCACTGTTTGCTGTGCAGTTCCATCCTGAGAATATGGGTGGGCCTCGGGATCTAGAGTTTCTCTTCAAAATCTTCATTGACACAGTTAGGGATCACAAGGAAGGCCTAGCTAGCCAAAAGTAAGTTTGGTTTTTTTAAAAAACTAGAAATGTCTTTGTTAATTGGAACCTACACATTTGATTGGCGGGAGAAATTGGAGATTTTCAAAACTAGTGAACAATTTTTTAAAAAGCGGTTATCTGGTTTTGTTGACCTTTTGAAAGTGTGAACAACTCACGTGGCCTAACAATTACAGAGTTTGTCCATTCAGTGGCTGCTGGAGTGTGTTCTACAATTGTGGACTCGGTTGATAAATATTATTTGTACTCTGCGAAAACTAAATCACAGTGTCTTTTTAATTTGCATAGTTCAAATGTGTCATAATTGTCACTAAATTAACATTTTTGTCAACATTGAAATCGCTGTTTGCAGTTTGTCGAACAGTATATTTTAGAAAATTCGTAGGCACTTAACTCAGAGTAACATTGATAGAAATCTCTGGTAAATGTGACTTGGGACGAACATTCATGACTAGATTTATGTTAAAGTCAAGAATTTTCTGCTTTTTGAAAATCAAATTCTGCTTTGTTCCGCTTTCTAAATTGTGTGTACAAAAACTATATGTGACTGTACATATGTACAGTACAGTTATTGTAGGCCTACATTTACCATACATCTACAGGTAGCCCATCTTTGGCATAATGATACATGTAGGGCCTACATGCACCATGCCACTGTGATCTTGGACTGGTCCCCGTCCCCATTGATTTATTCATAAGCCGTGAGATGTCTGGGCGCTATGTAGGGAACAGGACTTGCATGATCTCTGCGGTGCGGAGCCGGAGGAAATCAATATCGCAAAGGAAAAACAGAAGGGGAAACGTTATCAAATGTTACTTTCAAAGTGAGTGAAACAGTGAAAATATGACCTACCATGGCATTTTGAGGATTGATCCGGAAATCCGATTTCTTGAGATATAGGCAGGAAAATAAAGAGCAATTATTAAGCTTTACAATGATACCAAATTTTTTCCCTGCGCCACTCGTGTCAGAAAATACGAAGCAAGAAAGACGGTGTGTGTCATCAGGAGAGCCGAATTTAGTTTTTGAGAAAACCGCCTTTGAAAAAAGGGTAACAGACCGCGCGCCACCAATTGTCTACAACGTACATTGTGCGGGCTGTTTAAAAGTACATGTACTATCAATTCCCATAGCAATGGCACATTTGTGGTCACCTGGGGACTATCATTTTTTAGCTCAGATGAAGTCATGAGTTAAATGTGACATCCTGAAAGTTTAATACCAGTATCTTTTGAAAATGATGAGAAATCAAAGTATGATTTTCACGGCGAAACTCTTTGACTTGATGGAACGCGAGACTTGGATTTTCTTTGAATGCACATGTAAACATTATGCATGGAGATCTTGCACTCAAATTTCTCTTCAGTTAAGAAAGATGTAGGTTTCATACTTTCAGGAAATGATATCCAGGGCCACATGTTTCCTACCTGGTGATTTTGTGGTTGACCTTTCAACAATGAGGTCAGTGCTATAAACAGAGAGACAAGTCTCTGCTCTTTCCAACGGTATCAGACTTGGCACATACACATGGAGTATAACATACGAAAAACATTGCGGAATAGTGGTCAATTTCGGTGTCTGAGAGGTAATTACGATGTTTTTTTAAATTAATACTGACTCTGAATCACTTCAGAAATCCGCATTTTATACACATTTATTGGTCTTTCCAACTCATTTGACACAGCTAGGGGAAATTTTTGATAGTTAAGCTACCCAAAAATGTGAAAAACTGAAAATCAATTTTGTACCGATTCTTTACGTATGTCTGACTTTAAATGCTAATTACTCAGATTTAAGTTTTGGGAAACGTTCCTCATTTTGCCTTAAGAGGTACCAAATGAGTTGTCATTCCTAATTTGGGTTCATATTTACATGTAATTGGTTATTTGTGTAGAAATGATCAAAAATATTTGTTTTATTTTTTTTTTTTACCAAGAATTGCATTTTCCGCTTTTTACCCCAAAATCTGCAATTTTTGCAGATTTTCCTCAAAGTAGAAAATTCTTGACTTTATTTATGTGAAACAGTGGGTGGGGCCAAGTTCATGCAGAAAATAATTGGTTCTTCAGTATTGCGCACCATCACGTGAAAGAATGCTCTCAGGCTCAGCCCTTTATGCAATTTCAGTCCCTTGTAAATTTTAATGACAAGTCATTAATGACGATTGACAATATATTAAGTATGCAGAGATGAGCTGGTGAAGTTCTTAATTCCCTTAATTCTATAATTTTGTACTTATTACGACAAGGAATGGGTCAATTTAGATAAAATAGTTCGTGTGCACTAGATTCTCGTAATGTTAGACTAAAACCTTACACAAAAATAAATGTACCATGGTTGTACCTGCATGAAAAAGTGGGCTCTCATGTCATACTCATCATGCTCATAGTCAGGTCGAATGAGTATCACATGTAAGGTTTAACTGTCTCAAAATATGTGTATTCCTACAAATATTGAAAATGCAAGCATACATGTATACATATGTATTTCCCTACTGTGACACAATTAAAAGCAGATGTCACATACATGTATGATAACTTTCACTCAGCCACAAAATCACGAGGTTTACACTCCTGTGCCAGTAGTCATACACAGCGTCCAGCGAATGCCTAGAGGGGTAGTTCCAATTACTCACTTGCAACACCCCTAGTCTTTCTTCCAGTCATGTTCCACAAACTTGAAAGGTGGTTGAGAATAATGTTTACAGACCAATGACAACCAAACTAGTGAATTTTGGCTCATTTTCACGTCTTTTAAATCTTGTGATAGGCAGCTCTTTTCATGTTACCGCCCTCTAAGCTTTGTGCTTGTACTGCCCATGTTTCTAGAGCCTCCAGATGTGTATAAGCTTTCTACGGGCACGTGTGAAAGCCAAGGGCGTGCAGAGGGCCTTGCACATGGTGGGTGCTGCGCTGTAGCTAGAGTTGACTTAGAGTAGTTGGTTCCATTCCATACCGACTCGCATGCAGGAGGTGGCTGAACTCTCACTGGCAACCAGCGCAGGATAGAAAGTGATTGCATGCACTCTACCGGTACCGTGTTTTAAACCTTGTTACTTGATGAAGATTGTTCGTTTTCAAAGTATGCAACATCATGAACCAATTCGAGGGAACTTATTTTACACATTTAGGAATATTCAATGTAATTTTCTTCTGGGCAAAAGGGATAAAATTTTAGCGTGGAAACGTATTCGAGCTCAGTTCACCCAACCTGGAAAACACAATTCAGGCCTCCAGGCTAGAATTCACAAAAAATTATTTAAAATGTCAGTATTTTTTTATTGTTTGCAATGATTCTAGTACAGTTGTGTAACAGTTATGTATGTTCGGTTATGTGTCTTGCTATGGGGGCCAGCTCAATTGAGTTGGTCTGTTTACAGCGGTTTCTGAAAGTCTCGTAATCATGGTAAGGACATTGGATAATTTGGTATTCAAGACACATGGGACGGGGATTGAGCCCTAGTGAGGTACTTTTACCCTTATCGTAGTGACAAGTTAACAAATACGCACTTCAGATCAGAGGCACCCACTGGCTGAATTGGATTGTTGTGTGATGATGATAGCAGCGTGTTTGTGCTTACAAGCAGCCAGTCTGTTGTGGTTTTGTGCTGTCGAGTGGAATGCCTCTTTTTCTGATATCGATCAAAGACAGTAATTGTTGTGGTAAAGGTAAGTCGCTCGTTTTTGTTTCTGATTTCGGATAGCTGGTTTTGAACTTTGAAACTTGATTATAGAATTAAAATCAGATAACTGAAAATCCAGACTTGGGTCCTACCACTAGTACATACGCATGCTCTGAGTGAGTGAAGAATGTACACAAAGGGTTAATCTGCAGATGAACTGGTGCTCTTTCCCTTTCAAAAAGCGCAGTTTTCCCTGCCAAGTGAAGTAGTGGAGTTACCGTAGTACACTTGTCTGCTCTTGTCTCTGTGCGTGTCAATGACGTGCACGTGCGTGCAAATGCATACACTGAGCATGCAGCTCAGAAAGGCCAGCCATGTTGGTCAAGTAGCACAGCCAACTGTGTGGGGGCTATGCCATTTTGCTTTAGGGGGGTGACAGTGAGATGCCAACATTATTCACATAAAGTAAATCCCTTTTTATACATTAAATGCAACTTTGAACTTATCTAAATTCTCTTTTACTTTAAATCATTGAAACCAAACTTATTTTCTTCTTTTAGTTTGGGATTTTTTAAAAATTTCTTTGGTGTGTTTTAGCTGGGTTTTTTTAATAGTATTACCCATATATTCATACTCTTGCAGCAGCTACATGTACACGTACATGTACATGAACACACATCATGCGCAAATGTTGTCGCCCATTATACATGTACATGTATGTACCCTCAAACAATGGTCATCCACTTATCTTAAAAGACTTTTGCTCTCTCTAAAACAGCCACACTTTGAGCAGAAATGTTGTAAAGATTAACCAATCAGTTATCTACTCATGTACTTTGTACTATGCTTTCAAGTAAGATATTGCAAGGTTATGTCGCAGTCCCACTTTTGAGATTTTATTTTCTTGTGAACGTGCCAGTAGTGCATACGTACAGCAAAGAAATCATAAAATATTTTTAAGAAATGTACATAAAGATAATACCAACAGAGTCAAAATTACAATTTACATGTATATACATCCATGTACATGTAACAACTGTCTACACTTACCTCATTGGTCTTTCCTAGTAGTAATTTCAATCGCATCAAATTTCAGAGAATAGTTAGTAACTGCTTTACAATGTCTGAATGGCATATCACTCATACTCGTAATGTAGTAGCTTAAAAATGCATCATGTTAGCATTTGTTGACAATGGACACCCATTTATTGTTCCGCTCCTGGCAACTGTCCCAATCAAAATTTTAATAAGACTTGCTAAAAGGAAAAGCGTTGTTTGTGAGCATGAATGTTTATTCAGTGCGTCATCAGGAAATTCTTTTGCTGCATAGCACTTTGTATAACAATTGCACCTCACCTTAAGTGCACTGTAAGAATTTAAACTAAAAAGGCAAATATGTGTTTTTCTGTTTGTTTTTCAATCTTGTGTGTTTGTTTTTGTCCTGTCTTAGGTTTTTTTGTGTTTTCTGTTTGAGGTTTTGGTAATGTACGTGTACATGTCACATGTATGTATCAGTATCATAAGTGCTGTATCAATCTTAATGAAGCTTGAAAATGGAAATTTATAGCCAACTTTATGAAATTTGTGCAGTGTAATAACCTTTGTACATGTAGAAAAGTTTTTGATTTACACAACATGAAGGAGAAACATGATATCTTAATAGTGTAGCCAATTGGACCGGTTGTTTCTCATTGGGGACTTCCCATTTTAGTGGAGTGGTTCTTACAATAACCTGGTTGAATTATACATTAGTTAACCATGGATAGGGCGAGTACAGGTTCAAGTATATTGAAGTACATAAGTTTCTAAAGTTGTGCGTGTGTATGAATGATGTGTACAATATACATGGACTGCTAGCTTGTGCTTGTTGGAATGAATACATGTACGTTTTGTTATATTATGGTCATAGATGAATTTTTAGTTGTCACAAATTGATCATGTGATATGCTACAGGCATGACAAGTGCGCATGTATCATTCACATGTCAAATTCACAAAAAAAATGATGGATAGCGGTGACCTTTCCCACAGATGATGTGTCATGTCTACTGCATTGTAATTTAGTCGTATACTGAGTACAGTACATGCATTAGTCAAGCACACCATTATTGTGTGTAAAATGTCAGGTACATACCGGTATACTGTACAGTACGTGTACATATATATGTGTGTGTATATACCTGTAATGGGCAAATTCTTTGACACTGTGTATGTAATTCGTCTAAAGTTTTGCTACGTACATGTACATGTACGCTGTACAGGTTGCATAAGAATTGAAGAGAAACAACAGATTTGATAGCATTGGTGTTAAAATGGACGGTTTCTGCACATTATGACGGAATTATTCTGTAAAACAGTTTGCATTCATAGTAAGTTTGTGCAGTTAAGGTTTGACTTGCCTTCTGAAAAACCATTGAAATACACAAGATCTACTTCCATCCTGTCAAATACACGGAAATGATTCCTTTCAACTTGGGAAGAATAAAGAAAAGTGCACTTTTGTCACCATAGACCTTTTTCACTTACGCTACTAAATGTAAACAGTGTGTGGACTGCCGTGGCCATAGTGATGGCATATGTTCCGACGGGCAGCTTCACCCACGGGCAACCGCTTGTGAATGCTGCATGCTTGACTAGTTTATATGTATCTTGAATAGGTAGATTACCATCACAACGCTATGCACTCATTACCATCACAACACATCATACATGTAGGTCCAGCATGATCGTGACATCACAAGAAAAAGGTCTATACAAAATGTTCATGCCGTTATCTCGTCCCATCTGCTCATCAATCTTGTCAGTACTTTGCAACAGAATTTGGTGTAAATAATGTCTTGAAATTCAACCAGTCGACAATAACCCCACAGTGCTTTATGAATCCCAGGTTTCTCTAGTTATGACTCTGAGATTTCTCCTTATTCCCCACAAAAAAACCAAAAACAACAACATAGATTATAGGTTGACAAAGGACATCATGTGCAATCATTAATTTTCCTTGTAATTTAATATCTAATTTGCTGTTGAAGTGTTTGAATTTATCAAAGTGTTTCAATTTTTCTGGCAGTAAAACATGCACCATTCCACTGTAATCTATGGCCACGGTTTAACAAAACAATTCTTACCTGTGGTGAAGGGGTCCACAGTGTTTTGTACACTCAAGGCAAAGCCGAGGGTGCCGTTTGATTACACTGGAAATTGTCAGGTTACAATGGAAATTTGGGTCATTGAGTCAGGGTTTGAGGTGACACTGCCATTCAGATAATGCAGTGCAGACATGCGTTGGGAATCAGGGTTTACAAGGACTGGATAAGTACAATTGGTTTCATCCTAAATTTTGGGGTGGTTGCTAGTGTGGATGGGCCTAGATTGAAAGGAAAATGAATTCTGACTTGGGTGTGATCCTCACCAATTCAGTGGCGAGATTTTGATTGCCGTTATTGTCTTGGGATTGCAGATACACTATAATTGACATTTTTCTCAGGAGGTCTTTTTGAGCAGAAATACGTCTCCAAGCTTTATTGGCAGAAAATGCGATAGCCGCTCTCTTCAGCTTGATTTTCCCTTGCTCCCACCAATCAGTAAGACTCTCAAAAGTGTGTTTGTAATCTTCTAAATTATGCAAAGTGTTCAAAATCAATTCACCAGAATGGTATTCTGAAGATGGGTAGTGTTGCGTTTCCAATATCCTTTGCCTCATTTAAAACTGTTGGTATCTGTTTCGGCCTGAACTCAATCATGATCTGAATGTGGAAAAGCAACAATTGCATTGTGGGAAACCGAGGCCAATTAATGGGACATGTAGATCTGCATTTTCTTCTCTTTCTCCACCGTGTCCTGATAAATAATAACCTCCCCCCTAAGACTTACATGTACATGTATTCTCTTGATCCGATACCAACATCCTTGATGAAAAAAGGCCTTGATTCCCTCCTACATGTACCTATCACTGTTACAATTGTCAATTTATCCCTTCAGACCGGCGTCTCCCCCACACTTTAATCTGCATGGTGACACCCGTTTTAAAGAAACCCAACTTGGATCCGGAGGTGTTGAATAACTACAGGCCAGGGTCCAATCTTCTGTTCTTGAGTAAGATTCTTGAGCAAGTTGTGGCATCTTAGTTGCAAGAATACCTCAACTACAATAAGCTTGAATGCAAGATTCAGTCAGCGCATAGGATCAACCATTCCAACGAGACAGCCTTGACCCGCGTACAGAATGACATTCTCTGTACTTTTGACAAGAAAAAGGAAACTTGTCATCATCCTGGTGCTTTTGGACTTGTCCGCAGCTTTTAATCCCATCCATCAGGGGATGTTGGATTGTTTGGAGCTGCTCTATAGTGTTAAAGAAGCTGCTCTCTGCTGGATGGTGTCATACCTTGGGGATCACCATTAATCTGTGTCTATAGGCAGAGCCTCATCTACCAAGCAGCTAGTATTATATGGTGTCCCTCAAGGATTCATCATTGGTTGTGAAGATTTTACTTCGTACATGTACATTGGGCCAGTAGCTTCTATACATGTACTAAATTCTCACCACATAAGCAGATCATTGTGTGTGGATGGTACACAACTCTACATCACCTGTGACTCATCCTCTAGGGCCCAGTGTGTTGATGCTCTTGATGTTAGCACTGCTGATATTAGATTCTGGCTCATTACCAACAAGTTGATGCTTAATGACTCCAAGACTGAAGTTATCCACATTACTTCGCGCTACCTGAGGAATAAGGATTTACTTCCCTCTTGTGCACATTGGCCCTGTTGAGGTTAACCCTGTAGTCTAGGAACGTAAATTTAGGTGGTTTTTTTTATGATCACATGCAAATGACGTTTCACATCAACAACTTTTGTCATGTACATGTAGCCTTTCATTCTTTCTGGACCATTAGCCAGTTGAGGAGGTTCCTAGATAGCGCTACCACCAAACGTCTTGTTCATGTTTTTATTTCATCTTGACTTGACTGCTGTAATGCCTTGTTGTATGGATTTCCAGACTCTGAAATAAACAAGGTTCAGTGTATTCAGAACACAGCTACTTTCCTGGTAGTTGGGGCTAAAAAGTCACATAGCACTACAAAACTTCTTAATCAACTTCACTGGCTCCCCATTCGTAAAAGTATATTTTTCAAGATTCTTTTGGTCTTCAAATCCTTGAATTGATCCGGCTTGGAGTCATGGATATTATTGAGCGCTTAACTTTATATATTCCTTCTTGCTCTCTTCGGTTGCTGCAGTATCCTCAAGTGGAGGGTAGGACTCTTCAAGTTGCCTCTCAATGCTAGAAGTGCCCCTTCGGTCAGTTGTTTCAAAACTCATCTGAAGGCCTATCTCTTCAACTTACAATCCTCATTTTTTGTTTTTTATTATCATTCTATATTATAATGTCTTTGTTATAATTGAGTTCTACTTAAACTCCAGGTTCTGTCTGTCTTTGAGGGCGGATGCGGGTGACTGACCAGACACCCAGTGCTATCTTCCCCTCATCACCCGGAGGTTAACTGACCTGTGAAGATACTGGCAGGGCCCGGGGCCCTTAAACTGCTGGGAAACGGCCGGCCTTGCGGGATCTTTTTTAGACTAGGTGCTGTGTGTCGGGGATCCCCCCACACCTGACCTCCTTCCCTCTGACATGTCTGATACACTGTAGTTTTCTTAAGCTCTTAGGTGGTACACACTCTATTTACACATATTACTATTCATATTGAACTGAGCGTATTTTTCTTTTTTAAGTTTCATGAATCTGTCAACTTGGTATTTATTGTAAATCGCCTTGAGGTTAATTTAAAGGAGGGCATTTGCTGAATCCATTTTATTATTATAATCCAGACTTTAGTTGTGGTTCCAGGCATTTTGGCTATTATTGAAACTGCTCAACCGTCATTGTTCAGTAAAAACTCAGTTTCCCACAAGTAGCGTTTAGATCAAAGCCTTTGCAACCAAAGAAGAAGAGAGTCCACGCTTGGAGGAAACAACGGAGAAAAGTGATTTCCCCAATGAGGGACTGTCAGAATCATTATGGTCATTTTTTGCCTCCTGGGCAACCTGTTCTGCCCATGTTTTGGTGTGGGTGGCTGCAGCAATGGTGCGACAGGGAGGCTTTCTAGGGGCATTGCGGCTGTAGTAGGCAGAGGAGTCCTCTTCCAGGGCTTGGCTTGTGGTTGTATTAGTCTCTTCTAACAATGAATCACTGTCCAAGGTGATGCCATCACTCCGGCTGGGTGACTTTGCAGACGTAGGGGTGCCAGTGAATGGGCCACAGGGGATGGCCTGGGCCAACCGGAGTGGTCACCACAACGCCCGCTGTGTGCAGCCCTTTGTGGCATGCAAGATATTTGTAGACTCTTCTTTTGTGTTCTTGACTCTGCTCATTCTATAACTTGGGGAGTCAGTGGAGCATGGCGAGGAGGTTCCTGTTACCTGTGGCAGGGCAACCCTGGAAGCGTTTGTTGTATTGGCCCAGTGCGGTGGTCTCTTGGGCAAGGCAGGCAGACAATCTGTGTGGTTGGGCCTTCATTCCGGGGGTGGGGGAGAGGTCATTGTCGCTCGTCCTCGTACATATTGCTAGATGACAGCCGTGGGCCTTGGAGTCGATTGCCAAATGATTGCAGGCACTGGCCATCTTCTCCACAAGTAAGGCACTTTGCCAGGTTAGGGCACTGGTCGCTACAGTGCCCTGATTGCTGACAGTTGTAGCGTACTAGGGTTGCGCATGCCTCTGCTGTATGTCCCCCCTCCCTTCCAACTGCATCTTCTATAGGTAGCCATTACTATAAAAATACTTAACATATCAAATGCCATTATT
Source organism: Acanthaster planci (assembly GCF_001949145.1). Next base: position 439,217 of record NW_019091575.1, on the reverse strand, counting down.
TCATGCACACAAAGCAAAAATTATATACATGTATTACAAAAACTCGTTGAAAGCTTTCCTAAAAAGAACTGTTTTCAGTTTTCAAGGATTTGTATTTCTCTGACCTTAGAATCTAGTCTATTCCACCATCTGGGTGCAATGGCAGAGAAGGCGCGATCTCTGCCGGTGTGCAGTCTTGTATTTAATATTGCACTGTAACTTGGTTTATCAGCTGCTGACTGTGTATTTCTCTACAAGGATGCACTGCAGGTTTGGAGTAGGTCCTGCAAGTAATTAATGCATTTATATACATGTACATGTAAATAGGCAAATCTTGTACTCAGTCCTGAAATGAACTGGAAGTCCATGTACGGAACCAGTACGTATGAAGTTTTGGTTTTGCACGACATTAGTACTAAGTTTCATTTCTAAAAACAAAAATTTCTTACTTGCGTGACGCTTGATGTATCATTTCTTCAGATAGAAGTGCCTTTGAGTTAACTTTGGGGGAATTAATTTTTGTTTTTTGAAGAAAAACACGTACGTACTCGTGTACGTGCTGTGTCATGCGGAGACACGTACAGACACAAACAGTTACATGTAACTTGGATGCCGAAACTGCCGAGTGTAATTTGAGTATCACTTTTAAATTTGCAAGATGATGGTATTTGGAAGATCTCAGAATGCTGTTTCCATACTTTGACACCCCTCAACCTTCACACATATCAGTAGAAAAATGCCATGTATCCGTTGACCGTTAACTTGGAAAATGGTATCTCCATGGCAACAGATTGGAGGGTCATTGTATTATGATGTGCCCTTGTTAAGCATGCACCTCAAATATGTCTTCTGTAATAGGATTGTTTCTTTCTCTAACAGAATGTCGGTGCGTGAGCGTATTCACACTGCCATGATGTTCAAGCCATTGCCTGGCACCCCAACAGCAGACAACCCACCCAAGAAGGTCATGATCCTAGGGTCAGGGGGTTTGTCGATTGGCCAAGCAGGGGAGTTTGACTACTCAGGATCACAGGTTACCTAGTTTTTTGTTCCTTTCTCTCTATTTTCTTTATCTGAGAGAATTTAAAAGAAAGAAAGTGTCAGAGATTTGTTTTTGCAATATTACCTGGCACTTTATCATATTCATTGGTACATGTACGCCAGCACTGGTATGCCAGTATGAAGTGTTCACTGTGTTAGCAGTCATAGTTACTCATTTTAAAGGCATCTTGTCAAAAGGCAGGTGACTATGGAGGACAAAAAGTGGCTGTCTGCCTTTCTGCTATCAGAGTAGTAGAAAAGCAGATTTTATGTTCTGGTAACAGGCAATTTTGACTTTTGTACTTTTCTGCCACCTCAAAGAGCAGAACAAACATTGTTTGGTTATGCATTTTTCTATTTTTCTGCTTTTTTGCTTCAAAAAAGGCAGATTTTACTTTTTCTTTGTTCGCTGACGGCCAAAAAGCGGAACAGGCAGAAATGAGGATCGAACGTTTGACAACAACGGTGAATTCTACTTTTTGCTTGTTTGATACCAGAGGAGCAATTTTACATAGGCGGCCGAAAAGTGGCCATCTGCTTTTGTGCCTTCCAAGGGTCGTGAACGGGGTCGTGAACCTCAGGTTATGACCATTTCCTTTCTTGGGGATTGAAGACAAAAAACCCCAAAATTACAGTCCACTCTATCTTTTGTAAGAAAANCCGCGGTGATTATGTTTATCTCTTCTATTAAAACAAAAATTATATACATGTATTACAAAAACTCGTTGAAAGCTTTCCTAAAAAGAACTGTTTTCAGTTTTCAAGGATTTGTATTTCTCTGACATTAGAATTTAGTCTATTCCACCATCTGGGTGCAATGGCAGAGAAGGCGCGATCTCTGCCGGTGTGCAGTCTTGTATTTAATATTGCACTGTAACTTGGTTTATCAGCTGCTGACTGTGTATTTCTCTACAAGGATGCATTGCAGGTTTGGAGTAGGTCCTGCAAGTAATTAATGCATTTATATACATGTACATGTAAATAGGCAAATCTTGTACTCAGTCCTGAAATGAACTGAAAGTCCATGTACGGAACCAGTACGTATGAAGTTTTGGTTTTGCACATGACATTAGTACTAAGTTTCATTTCTAAAAACAAAAATTTCTTACTTGCGTGACGCTTGATGTATCATTTCTTCAGATAGAAGTGCCTTTGAGTTAACTTTGGGGGAATTAATTTTTGTTTTTTGAAGAAAAACACGTACGTACTCGTGTACGTGCTGTGTCATGCAGAGACACGTACAGACACAAACAGTTACATGTAACTTGGATGCCGAAACTGCCTAGTGTAATTTGAGTATCACTTTTAAATTTGCAAGATGATGGTGTTTGGAAGATCGCAGAATGCTGTTTCCATACTTTGACACCCCTCAACCTTCACACATATCTGTAGAAAAATGCCATGTATCCGTTGACCGTTTCTCCATGGCAACAGATTGGAGGGGCATTGTATTATGATGAGCCCTTGTTAAGCATGCACCTCAAATATGTCTTCTGTAATAGGATTGTTTCTTTCTCTAACAGAATGTCAGTGCGTGAGCGTATTCACACTGCCATGATGTTCAAGCCATTGCCTGGTACCCCAACAGCAGACAACCCACCCAAGAAGGTCATGATCCTAGGGTCAGGGGGTTTGTCGATTGGCCAAGCAGGGGAGTTTGACTACTCGGGATCACAGGTTACCTAGTTTTTTGTTCCTTTCTCTCTATTTTCTTTTTCTTAGAGAATTTAAAAGAAAGAAAGTGTCAGAGATTTGCTTTTGCAATATTACCTGGCACTTTATCATATTCATTGGTACATGTACGCCAGCACTGCTATGCCAGTATGAAATGTTCACTGTGTTAGCAGTCATACAATGTAGTTACTCATTTTAAAGGCATCTTGTCAAAAGGCAGGTGACTATGGAGGACAAAAAGTGACCATCTGCCTTTCTGCTATCAGAGTAGTAAAAAAGTAGATTTTATGTTCTGGTAACATGCAATTTTGACTTTTGTACTTTTCTGCCACCTAAAAGAGCAGAACGAACATTGTTTGGTTATGCATTTTTCTGCTTTTCTGCTTCAAAAAGGGCAGATTTTACTTTTTCTTTGTTTGCTGACGGCCGAAAAACGGAACAGGCAGAAATGAGGATCGAACGTTTGACAACAACCGTGAATTCTACTTCTTGCTTGATACCAGAGGAGCAATTTTACATAGGCGGCCGAAAAGTGGCCATCTGCTTTTGTGCCTTCCAAAGGTCGTGAACGGGGCCGTGAACCTCAGGTTATGACCATTTCATTTCTTGGGGATTGAAGACGTATAAACCAATAATTGCAGCCCACCCTATTTTTTTATAANAAAAACGTTTAATCCACTTTCCAGCTTGTTTGACAGGTAAAAAGCAGATGGCCACTTTTCGGCCGCCATCAAAAAGAGGAAAGTTAAACTACTTTTGTAGTAGCAGAAAAGTGGAAAAATTCATTACAATAAATTGATCATTCTGCTTTTGAGGTAGCAGAAAAGTAGAAAAGCCAAAAATTGCATGTTACGAAGATGTAAAATCTGCCTTTCTACTATTCGGATAGCAGAAAAGCAGATGGCCACTTTTCGTCCTCCAAAAAGGTGATATCAAAAGATGTAACCTGCATATTAGCCCTAACCCATTTGCCCATTTTGCTAGGAAGCATCCTCATTCCTTAAAAATCCTCTGATTGCCCAGCCAAAAAATACATTCAACCTTAATCCTCCAAAATCCCCCAGCAATTTCTGTCATTGTGTTGAGGCAGTGTGAATTTTTATTCTGGAGCAGAATGGATGATTTTATGCATGATGGAGACATGAATTTATGGTTGATTGAGCATAAACAAACAATTTAACCCGCGACCTTGTCAGTGTGGGTTTCTTCACACCTTGCCAGTTTCTATTGTTGAGGCAGTTTCCAAGAATTGTTTTATTTTCAGAGATGCACATTTCCTTGCATGAACCAATGCATGTTTCTTTGGTTGATTTCAGGCCATCAAAGCACTGAAGGAAGAAGGCATACAATCCGTCTTGATCAATCCAAACATTGCCACTGTGCAGACGTCCAAAGGAATGGCAGATCGTGTTTACTTCCTGCCAATTACTCCTGAGTATGTGGCACAAGTAAGTAGAAATGGATTCAATTCTCATCAAGTCCATTTAACAGCGTGAAGAAAGTGGGGAAAATTGAGGGGATATTACATGTAGGCAGTGTTAGTGTGTTTTGTCTTCTGGAAGGAAGTTTGTGCCTTAACTAAATGAGTAAAATGTCAGGCCACTTTAAGAATTCATCTAGCCAAGAGAAATTTGTGTTATTTTGTTATTTCTTGTGTTATCCTTGATCTTTAATACCAGGTTTTTTCTATTCCCACATGTAAAGAAAGTGTGCAACACCATTTAAAAAACACCAAATGTATTTCTCAATGTTAGTTCTATGGTTGATAAATTATGGTTACGTTGAGCAAAGCATTTCTGTGAAAGTTATCCTTTTCAAGGTTACAGCTTGAGGATGCTTATCTCAATCATGACCGAGTAATTTTTGCCACGACAAAAACAGGTTATAGAGAGTGAACGTCCAGATGGTATCCTGCTGAACTTTGGTGGTCAGACTGGCCTGAATTGTGGTGTCCAACTGACCAGCTCTGGTGTGCTGGACAAGTACAATGTTAAGGTCCTGGGCACACCGGTCAAATCCATTATTAACACAGAGGACAGGAAGATATTTGCCGACAAGATGGAGGAGATTGGAGAACAGGTTGCTCCCAGCCAGGCTGCCTATTCTGTGGATCAGGTCAGAGCATTTTTAGCTCCATAGAATGCCATTTCTATTTGACNTATCTCAACTAAAGTCATTTACGCTATCGTGTAAATTTAAATGTAGCAAGCTTTGCTTTCCTTCCTTGATTCACATGGAGGCAACTGGAACTCAAGCATGAGTCCAACTTATCTCAACTCTTACCGAAGTCTTAAAATAAGATCTCAACTGTCATAATTACAGATTAGGCCTTCACATGTGGGACATGTGACTCCCAAATTACCCTTTTAATGCAAATTGTATGGTAAATAACTGGAGTATTTCATCCTTTGTGCCTCGCAACTTGGACTCAATCTTGACCAGATAGACCATTTCACACCTCCAGTCATAGAATGTTACATCTCTGTTAAAACACGGATGAATAAAATTTTAATTTTTACAGTGACATAAAAGTGAATAACTAGTGCACATTGGAAAAATATCTAGTGAAGTCATCACCAATACTCATGGGCAATATGAAAGGATTTGTCTACCAAAAGCATAGTAAACAATACCTGATACTATATCTGAACATTTTCTTCACTGTAATTTTTAACAGGCCATTGAAGCAGCTGAGAAGATTGGTTACCCTGTCATGGTACGTGCAGCCTATGCCTTAGGAGGCTTGGGTTCAGGCTTTGCCAACTCGAAGGCGGAGCTTGTTCCCCTGGCAACTGCTGCCTTCGCACACACTAACCAAGTACTGGTGGACAAGTCACTGCGTGGATGGAAGGAGGTTGAGTACGAGGTTGTCAGGGATGCCTTTGATAACTGTGTTACGGTAAGTCAAAGCATAGAGGCAACAAACAGACTGAAAAGAAACCTGGTCAGACATGATCTATTAATTTCTCCAGTGGTTGACAAACTTAACCACTTCGTGCCAGGCCCATTTATCCATGTTGATTCTGCTGGGCCGGGTAAATTTTCATTTTTTCTGTTTTTTTTTTAAATTTTTTAAAAATTCATAACTTCATTTACCGGACATTCACACTCACACGAATGACCGTCTGGTGGCTACTCTAAACTGACAGACAACATCTACTGACGCCAGGCCTGCTACCTTGTAAAAAGAGCCCAGATTGTGTGATGTTATGTAATTTCTTTTGTTCCCGAAACCGGCACAGTGCGCTGCTGATGTCTTTTCAAAAGGGGCCAGATTAGTGTGCAGCAGTATTGTATCACTCATCACTGGAGCGCTTTTGTCCCTGGTTGTAATCCACTTGTGCTGAATGCCACAAACAGTGGTATAATTTTTCAAAACAATAACGGATTTCCTCCGCTGTTGACAACTGAAAAAATGTTGAAAATTCCCAGCAGCTTGGTCTTTTGTTCTGAGTATGGTCTTTTGTTACAAGGTCCAGCTCTTTTGTCCGATTTCGGGCACCCCGGCAATGCATATAAAGCCAATATCTCCAAAACCAGGCTCCCCGGCAGCAAGTGGTTAAAGCAAGAGTTGATCATCATCCACCAAAGAAATACAGGCCTCGATCTTAGGGAAAAAAGGGCAGGCCACTTTGGCCTTGCCTTCATCAAATTTCAACAGGGCACCAGGCCAGCTCAAGGGGGCACCAAGGCCAATGATTTGGAAACCTTTGATTTTCATTTTTGACAACCAGTCATGTCATGAGTAGGCCTATAAGCTATTCAGTTCTTGTACACCATGCCACCCCTCCTTTAATAAAAGGCGTTTATCATGCTGCTATTATTTGTCGCATTCACTGTATTAAATTATAATCATTTTTAATTAATTACAATTACCCGGACAATTTTTTCCTTCAGAATCCAGCCTCTGATTTAATGCTTGCTTAGATTTTGTATCCCTTTCCCATTAGAATTCAAGGATTCCTAACCTGCTTAATTTTAAGTTCAAAATACAATAAATAGTGTTTATCCTTTTATTTAAATGAAATGGGGATCCTTTTAAAATGTTTACTGTTTGCTAAATGATTAGGGAAAACTTCGATCAAGTTGGCATTGTGCCATCGTAAGTCGGCCTTTTGATAAAAGTACCATGTGTTGATGCATTTCCGTTGATAATTTTTAAGTAGGCCTTTATAAGCCGTTGTTTCGTTCAAGTCGGCGTGTTCTCTCAGTTCCTTTTCCACAAAACCCCCCAAAAAATCCTTGGTATAAAGTGGGCTGTAAGCAAACAATCGATTTCTGGAGCTTCGTTGTCGATACTGGCATGGAGTAGGCCTACGGTGATGTACATTGCATGCGTGCGAGCGCGACCACAAAGGGGTTTCCCCGATATTCACATCAATACCAGTACCTCCTCTAGTGCAGGCGCATGCGCTCCGTCCCTTTTTAGGGTTGTCCAATTGAACAAAGTTTTACTTGCGGCCGGCCCCCCAAGATCCCGCGTGCATATACGCGCGGCGCCGGTGCATGACATTTGTGCTGTGTGATGTGCTAGCATTGTCAGCACAAACAGCATGCACGGGTCGTCCTCAGTACAGACGGAGCGATGATCAAAATCCAGGACAAACTTACCTGAATCAACAATGGAGATAGATCAAAGCAATTGAACTGGTGCAATGCATTATATTGATGGTATTAAGGCAGCACGCCACATAAGTCGGCAAGCAGCACGTCGGCATTTAGAAGTCATTATGTTTTTCGAATCAAGACTGAGTGCCAACTTTGCCGGAGTTTACAAGTTTATAAATACTTTCACCCCTACTTTTTCTGGAAAACAGGTTTTCAAGCTTCTGGCACTTTGAGTCCTCCCATAAGAAAGCATCCTTTTAGCATTTCTTTATACGATCATGCGATCGCGATGGCATGATTTTGAGATATAGGCCTAGGCCTAGCGAATGGTCAAAACTTATTCTTAACACAATAAGCACTCGCCTGGTTTCCGACTGATAATGATATTCAAGGCTGCATTCGCGCGGTTACTCCCGATAACCCGAGTGTGGATGCGCGTGCATTACACTTGGGTCAGGCGTATACTCCTGATACTCTGTGATGGGGAGTATACTCTCGCTGACCCGAGGACAGTACTCCTGCCGTTCGTGCGTTCGGGATAGCACTCGGGTAGCACAAGTAGCTTGCTCAAACGCAGCCCAAAAGGTTGAACTCGCCGAATTCGGAATCGCACTGCATGCATTGGCTTACATTGTACACTCTCATTACACATACAGCCGGCTGCAAAGGGGGAAGGGCACGATGGCCAAGGTGGCCTCGCGATGTGAGTTTTTGGAAGGGCATTGCGGCCAACTTGGAAGGGCACGCAGCCAATGGCCGCGGTAAAGATCGAGGCCTGGTAATACCCTATGCAGAAGAGATATTGGTACTAAAATTGTTGTACCCCATTAAATCATAGAAATAAGTAAAACCAATTTGTGCCTTTGGAAAAATACTCATTTTTTCGTGGACAAGAAACTTGCACCTTTTACCTGTTTTGGACATTCATGCAATAAACAGGCATTCAAAGATATTGTTAATCGTCTTTCATGCATTTGTGTAAAGACCCCATGTAAAGAGAGACAAAATTGTGATTACACCAGGCCAGTGAACACATGTGGTCAAACTTCAGGCTAAAAAGTTGATACTTAAATACAAATCCCTTCCATTGACACATGATAGAAGGTATTTTGACAGTTGACATTATAATTTGGCATTCTCCCAAATTACACATGACAAATCAAGTTAATTATTTTATGGATGCCTTGGGTTAACACAATGTACGCTTCAGGTTGTATTGTATTTTGAGGATTTTTCTCAGGTCAGTACACTGGTTTATTTGCATTGTATTTTCTTTTTTGTTTACTAGGTTTGTAACATGGAGAATGTAGACCCCTTGGGCATTCACACTGGTGAATCCATCGTAGTAGCTCCAAGCCAGACACTGACAAACACTGAATATAACATGCTACGTACAGCCGCCATCAAGGTCATTAGACACCTTGGGGTTGTAGGAGAATGTAACATACAGTATGCTTTGAACCCACAGTCACAGCAGGTGAGTGGTGTACTCCCAGGAAATGAAAGGCAAGCATTTGCTTAGTTACATAAAAGACGCCTTGCAACAATACTCTGTTTTCCATGGTAAAGAAGGACACAAAGGAACCAGTCCATTCCAGAGATGGAGGTGGCTATGCAAAAGGAACCAGTCTGTCCCAGAGATGGTGGTGGCTATGCAAAAGCTTGCCCCAAATCTAAAGGTATAACAACAGTGTCTTTAGTTTGAGGAATTCAGTTTATGTGCAGTCAGATAACTCAGTGTACCAAATGTTATTCAAATTTAATGGGAGACTGTTTTTAATGTTTAGAAATAATGAACTGTTAGCTTCCATATTTTAGTTAATAGCCCGCAGATACTTACAAACAAAGCCTTACTTGATTTTCCCAATGCCTTTTTTGACAGTATTACATCATTGAGGTCAACGCCCGCTTGTCTCGTAGCTCTGCACTGGCTAGCAAGGCCACTGGTTACCCCCTGGCTTACATTGCAGCCAAGCTGGCACTCGGTATCCCGTTGCCTAAGCTGACAAACTCTGTGACTGACTCCACCACAGCCTGCTTTGAGCCAAGCCTGGACTACTTGGTTGTGAAAATCCCCCGCTGGGATCTAAAGAAATTCACCAAAGTCAGCAAGAAGGTGATTGTTTTCCCTATTGGATTTGCCCATTTTTGCCGTCTGCCCATGAACGCATCTTTTTTCATGGTTCAGTAACACAACTTATTGTATTGTTAAGTGTTCCTGTTACATGCTAGTTGTTCCAATATGCTAATGAGATCAAGATGACCTCTGACATAGTGCAACAATAAATATCTCTATCTGACATTGTTCATGAAAAGTAGTCCATAACACATCCGAGCCTTAGTCTTAAATCTCATGCCTTTACCCCAATGTCGGGGTGGTACCAACATTGATACTTGGTGGCTGGGGTCAGATTCAAACCCATGCAATCACAATGACCGATAACGTGGATTAAACCTCATTGTGGGTAAGTATCCCTCGGCGTATCCCAGAGCTGTCTAGAACAGGTTCTGTTTTAAAGTATTTTTCCAGTGATGGGACCACCATCCATTGGGAAATAAAGCTTATTGTTTCCTCTGTCAATTGATGCATTGAAATAATGCTCCTTGGATATGTTTTGTCCAGATTGGCAGTTCCATGAAGAGTGTAGGTGAAGTGATGGCAGTAGGACGTTGCTTTGAGGAAGCTTTCCAGAAAGCCCTACGCATGGTCAATGAGAATGTCAACGGCTTTGACTGGGACATCCAGAAAGTTTCAGACGAGGTGATTTGAGTTTGATCTTTAACAAGGGATTGCATGTGAAATTTCCAAAGTTTTTAAAATTGAAGGATGTGGAATTCCTCCAGAGCATTTGCAAAGATGTAAATAATTTTTATTTATTTTATTTAATTTTTAATTGTAAATAATTCTATTTGGTATAGAATACAAGAAAATCACGTGTATGATGCAAAAAGTGTTGATGTTGAGCTTGCCATTTCTCCTCAGATTCTTCAAACACCTACCGACGAACGCATCTTTGTCCTGTCTGCAGCCCTCAAGGCTGGCTATTCCATTGACCACCTCTACTCCCTGACCAAGATTGACCACTGGTTCCTTCACAAATTGCGCAATATTGTTGACTGTGGAGAACGACTGGAAGCATTACGGGGAACCAAGCTGACCCGTGATACACTCTTAGAGGCCAAACAGTTAGGCTTCTCTGACAAACAGATTGGCAAGCTCATAGAGATGTAAGTTACATATGATATTACTACTGTAAAGATAATGTTATTGACATGAAGGCACCAGATTAACTGTCCTTGAATACTTACCGTTTTCAGTAGCCCATCACTGCTCCTTGAGGAGGGTTGAGGTCGACACTTATTTTGGAGCAAATGGCTAATTCAAAGACAACAACCATCTCTGCTCTTTTAGGCCCTAATTTAATTCCTAAATAAATAGAAGCAAATATCAAGCGTCTTGCCCATTGAAAAAGGTCAAACACTCCAACCACAGTGTGCAGTATCACTCGGCCATCTTCATTTAAGTTTATCAGACTACGAGACGATAGCTGTCTGTAGCATAAAAATGATTTTAATTTTAAGACTTAGTGACATCATGGACAAACTAGTTCCTAGCTCAGTGTGTAATTCACACATGCATCAGAGTTGCACTTAAGTCATACTGACATGTGACGCTAGCACAGGCTCCAGCACTGTCCCTGTGACACTGTCATTTAAAAGGCTTGTCAGACATTGACAAGCCACTTTGCTTTATTTACTGCATTCTCATGTCCTCTCTTTCCCACCCAGGACAGAGCTGGCTGTTCGGAACATCCGTCACTCCTATGACATCAGGCCACATATCAAGCAGATTGACACTGTGGCAGCTGAGTGGCCAGCCAGCACCAACTACCTATACCTGACCTACAATGGAAATGGCCATGACCTGGACTTCCCTGGTGATTTTGTCATGGTGATTGGCTCAGGGGTATATCGCATTGGTAGTAGCGTGGAGTTTGATTGGTGTGCTGTGGGCTGTATTTCAGAGCTCAGAAGGGTAAGTGATGCTTCATCATGTTGAGGGTACAACCCTTTTTTCGGAATGAATGACTCCAACCCAACCGTTTTTGATATATTCTTTTGTCCTGGTGATGATGTCATTTGGAATTTACCACTAATGTTCCTGTAAAAAAACCTTGTGGAATACCTCTAGAAATACCACTAATCAACAACTGGTGCGTGTATAGAAGTAAATTGCCATTTAAAGGTAGTGATTTAGAAATCTTTTCCAATGTTTTGAACACATTGAATCACAGGATGTTGTAATCAGTTTCCATGAGGGGTCCGATGCTCAAAAAGTGCAACCATGATTTGGGATTAATTTTTTTTGGCTTTTTCGCTATTTTGCGAAAAGGCAATCTTTTTGTTCTTTTTTTTTTCTTCTTCTGCTCAAAAGCCCGTTTGTTTTGTACACGTTTTTTTCTACCGGTGACTTTAGTGCTTTTGCAACTTTGGATCATCATCAAACTTATGCCAATGACGAACGCTTATGCATAGATGGTCCTAGAAAGATGACATCATGATGACGTCATCAAGTGATTTATTATCGATTTTTAAATATTTTTTTAGCCCATTGACTTTGTACACATTTTTGAGGCACAATCATTGATTGTCGTCAAACTTGCAGCAAGTACTAACTATAAAACAAAGATAATTCTGAATTATTTATGTCATGATGACGTCATCATGGGATTTATTATTAAATTTTGAATATTTAAATATTCCGTTAAATTTATAGAACTCCATATAAAATCGACCCTGGCCTCCCGCAACTTTCTGTTTGCAGCAAGTGCCAGGAAAAAATGTGGTCTTCAATTCATCACGTGTGGGTCAAATCACGTGACCCTTCCTTCCAGTCGAAACCGGAAGTGGTCTTATTGTTTAAAAGTGGTAATAGGTATCGAGTTGTTTTTAACGGTGTTAGTCTGCTTGTGTATAGTATTTTTCAAATTATCTACAGATGACGTCACCTAATTGTCAAGCGCCCTCTAGCGACAGGTTAAACATTCTGAAAAATGAATTTTGAATAGATTTCTGTGGCGAAGTTTGTCCGAATCGCCTGAAAATTGATGTACATGTAGATGACCATCTTTACCTAGTCAACACGTGTGTGAAGTTTGGGGCTGATGATGTCATCAGACCAGAAGTTACAATAAAAACTTCTTTTATTCTTCAAAATTTGGTAAAAAATCAACCGTAAGAGGTATAAGCATGAATTGTGCACGAGATGACAGCTAAAACATTGGAGTCATCTGCATGAAGTGCATAACTGGTGTACTTTTTCACACACATGAAGCGCCGCCGACAAAAGCCCCCTAAAATATAAATTGCCAACTCGAAAATCCATTAACATGCTGTGCATATGCTACTGTGTGTGTGTGGATGCCCAATATCTGCCTGCAACATAGACGGCGCACAGTGCGTAGGGCATATACTCGGGACTTGGCAAAATGCCGACCACATGCTGCCGAGAGCTGATCACATTATATGGAATGCCAAAAGGGACAACTGTTTCAGATATCTAATCTGTGCCATAAGTTTAATGTTTTTTATTGTATATTGCATTGTACATGTCTTATTGGGTTGAAACCTTGCAGGTAGTTAGGAAGGGAAGGTTTACACACGGAAATAGACCTCACGTGATGACAGATGACATCAGCAGACGAGTCACATGACATTAAATGCTGCCTCACAGATATCTTGAAAAGAGAGTGCTTTAGAGGTATAATGACCATATGTGATGGTGACGTCATCAGAGACAAGTCACGTGACATTAAAGGTGCACTAGTTAAAGCCCAATATCTCCTGAAGTACGTGTTCTGTCAGGTTGAAACTTTGCAGATGACTTGAAAGAGAGGTGTTATATACGAAAAATGACTTGATGTGATGATGCCTTAGATGTTCAAATGTTCAAAAGAATGCGAAAAAGCCCTCTGTTCTGTTGGCAAACAGACAGATGACCTCTCGTCTTTTTCTTTTCTTTTGTTATTCTGAAACGATTGTATTGGATTCCTGCATACAGTCCAAGCAGTAAATAAATCCTTAGCTTTCATCATTTATCTTGGCATGAATATTCAGAATTTTCCACTGATTGTCTTTCCTTAAAACAGCTGGGCATGAGGACTGTCATGGTCAATTACAACCCAGAGACTGTCAGCACAGACTATGACATGTGTAACCGTCTTTACTTTGACGAGATCTCCTTTGAGGTGGTTATGGACATCTATGAGATAGAGAACCCTAGAGGTGTGATCCTGTCCATGGGAGGTCAACTACCCAATAACATTGCCATGCAGCTGCATCGTCAGCAGGTTAGTGTGGTCAAAAGAGCTCAAATGGATTGGAGGTTAGTTTGAGGTTGATATGGGGCCCACCACGGCAGCATGAGGCCCACCACTGCAGCGTGAGGCCCATCACAGCAGCCTGAGGCATTTGACATTGAGGCAATTATGTATTCCAACTCTGAATGTGCACATTATCATTTGGCAAGTATTCCCAAGCAAAGCTTTAATAAGCACAATGCGACCAAATTATTGCTAATGCGATTATATTTTCACAACACTGTCACTATTTGCGACTTAATATAGCTTAAAACCTACTGACAAAATTTACTTGAACAAATTTTTTGAGTGTGACTAAAAATCAAAAAATCAATAATTATGTACTCAAAATTCGTTCTGGAAAAGTAGAAATGGCAGCGCAAGTCACATCGGGGATTTAAAGCTTACCGTGTGTGCTGTACATATACATATACTATACTGTATTGTGTTGTGATCACGCGCACTTGTTGGTTCCTGATCTAAAAAGTTGTTGTTGATGCACTGTATACGGACACCAGGGCCATTTTACAAACTATGACATGGGCTCCATTTTTTTGCTGCAACGTAAATGAAGCCTGAAACAGAGTCCATGGTGGAATTAAAGGGTGTCGCTGTGATTTAGAGTGTCAGAAATACCGCGACTCATGCAGCAGGGTGTCCTGTGACACGCTGAAACTACGGATGTCATAATGTCTGTGGCTGAACCCCTTGGCAAGAACCCTGATTTGGGGGATTGACCTCATTGGCATTCGTGTGCATACATGCGAGATGATTGTATGGCATGGATGAACGATGTAAAAACAGAGTATTTATGCAACATGTGTGTATGCATGCTCATGAATATTCAGTGCACGTGATTACTGAACTTTCATAAACGTGCTGGTGCCTAGATTTTTCCCCATTAGGAGCCAATGGCTACCAAATAATTTTTTCTGTTTCCAAGTCAACCCGGCATTGACATCAAAACCAGCAGTCTAAAATTTGTCTAGTGGTTAGAGAGAATATAGAGATCTAGTTGTCTTTAAATTGAACATTTGAAATCATTGTAGCATTTGCAGTCTTTGTGATTTGGAAATGGCAGGCATGCGAAAAAACCATCCCTGGACATTTCCAGGTGTGTTATTTTTCTAGGAGTGTGATTTTGAACAGTGAATCAAACCTTGGGTCAATGAAGACATAGTAAAATACAAAGATAAAGTTACATTAAAACAATCAACAAAACCAACAGTCTGGTGTATGTAAGCATTATGCATTCAGCAATGCTTGCTGCAGTGCTGTGCGACGTGGGTGTGCTGAACGATTGTACACTGACAGAGCTGTCACGCAAAACTGTTTTGCCAGAAGAATCATAAATGATTCTGTCATCACTAACTGTTAGGTAGGCCTAATGTTTGATTCTTTTCATTTCATTTTTCTCAAAAGTTGCAAAGTACAAGTATAAAGTAAACTCATGCCAAGGAGTGCGGTATGGATGGTTTCAGGCATGCAATTATTTTCACTTCTCGGGAAGCTTTTAGGCATGTGATGGTGTGGGAATGCAATCGCACGCCTTAAAACGAAAGGACTGCATTTGGAACCTGTAAAACGTGCAATCCAGAGCTTGGGAATTTTGTGCTTGTGTACCATTGCATTGTTAGTTCATTGTCTGTTTACCATGACTGTTCAATATTGGGTTTGTACTCTGTCTCACATTGTTTAACTGTAGTACATGCATTAATTAAGGCTTCCAAAGGACCTGTAAGGGCCAAAATGCTTCTTGTGTGGGACTCGAATCTACAACACTTGTCTCCTGTTCTGAAATAACTGCTCAATAAATTAGTCCAGTGAAATCCAATTGACATTGATTTGATATCTTTGTTTGACCAGTGTCGAATTCTGGGTACATCACCAGAGAGCATCGACACAGCTGAGAATCGCTTCAAATTCTCCCGTCTGCTGGACACCATTGGGCTGAACCAGCCTCAGTGGAAGGAACTCACCAACTTGGAGGTATTGGTCAAAAATGTTTAAAAGCGGAGTCTGTGTTGAATTGTAAGGATCCCTTTTAAAGATTGGTGTTGTGGGGTATGGATCTATGGGATGGGATCAAAATACATTGACCATTCCTACACATTCCCTGCCGTTCTGCACGCATTCCTATTCAACCCCGTTTTGAAGGGTACTTCAGAATGCATTTCTACACCGTTCTCTGGCATGAGTCATTGAGGGTGTATTGTTACGTTAATTGGCTGTATCTTTGCGTGCGAGAATGGCACTGTCACCACAAAGATGCTTAAGAAAAATAATTTGCAGTGGATTGGGGAAGAAGTAAAAGCCACAGGTAATCTGGGTTTGGATAAAGAAAGGCTGAGGTTTTTTGGCTGATTGGCTGCTCAGAATAACAAAAATGCAGTGGATCTGGGGAAGTAAATTAAAAACCTCACGTGGTCTAGGTTTGGATAGAAAAGAACTGCCAAGAAATGAAGAATTCATTTTTTGGCGAGATGTGTGCTCGGAATAAAAACACGTACAGTGTTGCAGGAAAAAAAATAAAAACCCTCATGTTCCAGGTTTGGATAGAGAAATGCTGAGGTGGGAAGAATTATTATATTTGGCCAGGAAAACAAAAGCCTCACGTGGTCCACAATTTCGATAAAGAAGTGCCAAGGCAGGCTGTCAATCAGAAGACGCAACCAAAACATCTGCTGGAAAATTTACATTGTTAATACGTGACAGTCGGTCGGCTGTCAATCTTTGGTTGGAAAGAGAATTTATTTGGAATACACTCGTGATTTTATTCCCATGCTAAGTTTATTTTTGTCTTGGTCTGAACTACAATGAACGGCCTGTGAATTTTTCTCATGAAAACGGGCCTTACATAAATGATTTTTTTTTGGGGGGGGGAAATTACTTTTTCTATAAAGTACTATCACTGACCATTACATTCCGTGACTTCCCAATCGATGCCAACAACTGACCGCTTGCATTCATCATCTGAAGTATCACCCAAAACTGCTAGCTGGATCCAGATGTTTCTGGGTGAAAACCTTTCCATAAAAGTAAGTCTGTGAGGCACAAGGACTGTTGGATTGTTTCTAAAATGTGCAAAGGCGGGAATATCTTTTCTGCTGAAAAAAAAAAAGTGCAGTCAGTCAGGGCTGAGAATGTTTTTGCCCAGGTTTCGATGAAAAAGTGTTGAAATGGGTAGACTAAATTCTTGTAGGCAATAATGCAATCTGATCGAGTGGGATACAAATTGAAATGAAAATAATAATGTGATTGGTGGGGCTCACAATCCTACCCCTATTTCTAATCGGAAGAATGCTTACTCTGTGAGTGCTGAAATTTTTTTCTTTAAGTTGGGTAGGCAGGCAGGCAGGCAGGCTGCATATACCGAATGAAAATAATGGTGCGATAAGGCGGCGCAGAAACCCCAAAGGCTCAACTCGATAACAAACACCCATCTGAAAACATTATACAGTGTGTGTCTTTTTTGTTGATGAGAAGAAAGGCATTGTTTTGTGGAATGTAGTGCTTAACTGACGGTGCTCTATTGGTACTTCAGAGAATTAAAAAGGAATGCGTCACGCAGAAGATTGGCCCAACATTTAATTTTCCCTGCCTCGTTGCCAAGAATTTTATTTCCTAACCACGGACGGTTGTCAGGTCACCATTTCTGTTTTGGGAACTTCACATTTTCGCCGCATACGTTTTGTACCACCATGGGTGGCGCAGACATCTTGCTGGGTGCACAGATTATGACAGGCCTTATGTTGTAGAGGAACCCGAGGGAACTGGAGGGCCGTTCTTACATGTGCTTACTGGAAGTTGCTCAAACAAAAGAATGCGCTACTGGCATTTGCACATGTGCAAACAGTCAATGTATTTTGATTCCACGCTTAACCCTCCTATGCTGAAGTCACTCTTTGGGTCACTTGGTAAACACCTCAAAGAAGCACAGCTGTGTTGTGTTGTGCACTGCACCAACATGCAAGAGAGTGACCTTGGGCACTTGTGCATATTTGTGCTGTAAAACCAAAGGAGGGTTAAAGTGTGTTTCTCAGTCAAGAGACTGGTGGACACTGCTTCAGGGATGACCTATATATATTGTGAAACTTTGATCTTTATGCAGGCTGCCAAGGAGTTTTGCATTAAAGTGGGTTATCCATGTCTGGTACGTCCTTCCTATGTGCTTAGTGGTGCAGCCATGAATGTTGCCCATACTCATCATGATCTAGAGGCTTACCTGTCAGAAGCAGCAGCTGTCAGCAAAGACCATCCTGTGGTCATCTCCAAGTTCATCCTGGAAGCCAAGGTAAGAATAGTTTGCTATCTGATCTATGTGTGTGATCATGCAGGAAGGACACAGAAGGAGTTTGAACTGCCCGGGCTATAACATCTGGCCAATTACTGCTTTCTGGCATGCCCGGTATGTCCATAGCCAGAGCGCAGCGCACGCCTGCTACCCACCACCTGTTTTGCAACCATAAGCTCCCTTTGTACCCCATGATCATTGCCCCAATTTTGCATTGGTAATCTGCATCCCTAAAACGTTGTGTACTGCAGTATAGGAAGTTGAATATTCATGCCATCATTGGTGCTTGGTATGATCCGACAACATCATCAAATGTAGTGCTTGTGCAGTTCCTCTTATTAGGCTGTGTACCTGAAGTGTTCATGTGCAGTTGTTGCCCTTATCGAACGCTTTCTTTCTGGACTTCTTTTGGGAATAAATAGCTAAGCTGTTCGTAAGATTGTAAGTTTCATTTGAATCATTTTTATTACGGAATTTACACAAAAAGGTATTTTATGAGATCTCATGATCCCTCCTTTTGATGAAACGGCACATTTTGTTTTTCGTGAACTTAACTGTCCTGCGGTGTTCAACATGTTGTTGGCCAGTCTTTAATAGCCAAACTCTTACAAAGACTTTGACAAAATGATATTTTGGAGTGACAAAATTAAATTAAAAAATATGCATGGATAACGGAAAAGGGTATCAAAATCTTTAAAAAGTTATTCAAAATGGCAAAAGTAAATCTAATGATATTTTTTCTTTCTGTTTCCTGGTCGCTGCAATAAGATGTAGTTAATTCCAAAGAAAACACGACAAATATTGTTATGATATTACTGGCCCCACTTGTCCGGCTAAGCTGCAGGCAGTACTCAGGTATTTTTTTAATGTTTACTATTGTTTGTCTGACCAGGCGACGATGATCAGCGAGCACTTTGATGTGCCAGAGTTGAAACTCCTTCTGTGTCCTTCCTCCATGGTTTTATGTTGTGCTGTGTTGAATGTCTTCATCCCTAATGCTTTCATATGTTTTAAAACCAGCCCGGACGTTTTTGGGGTTTCAAAGGATTTTAGCAACCCTAGTCTGGCCACTGCTGCTTGATTCCTTTGGAACATGATTCACTTTAAAGTTTGAGTCCCCAAAATACAGTTTGAATTCATTTGGTTCCTTAACAGTGGTCGATTTTGCAGTGATTAGGAAGGTGTTGAACATAGTGCCCAAAGAATTGTGTGAATTTTTTAAGCTTTGGTTCCTTATATTTGTGAAGATGCACTCACATACTCCATTAGTCAAGTTGCCTTTAGTCTCAGTTCTGTGACTTTCCTGTGGTTTATTCTACGAAAACGAATTGTCACTTTTTGAGGGTGCTGTCTCCTGACAAACTGCTGTCATCCATGAACCATTGTTACAGGAATGTTTTGGATAGTTTGTTTTCCAGGGCAGCAACAGACTATGATAATAGCTATTTTTCATATGACGGGAGTGATGATTAGCTGAAATTATGCAAATGACCTACAGTATTCATCACATTCATGCATAGCATTTTCAAACCAAAACATCAGCCAGCATGGTTTACTCGAATGCTCAGATCTAAGCACACACAAAATATTTTTCTGTTAGACAATGAAGGTACAGGTACTGTACATAACAGCTAAAAGTGCTGTCCTCAGTTTCAAAGCATTCTGAAAATATTCTGTTTTAGGCAAGATTGTCATTAAACTGTGTTCTGACTTTCTTTATGTTTGTAGGAAATCGATGTGGATGCTGTGGCCAAAGATGGACAAATCATTGCCATGGCGATCTCTGAGCACGTTGAAAATGCTGGAGTTCACTCAGGTGATGCCACCTTGGTCACTCCCCCTCAGGACCTGAACCAGGAAACCATTGATAAGATCTTCAGCATCACCACGGCAATAGGCCAGAAACTGGAGGTCAATGGACCTTACAATCTGCAGCTTATTGCAAAGGTAGATTTCTAGAGCACAAAGATGATACAAAGCTTTGAATTTAGAGAATTAGTATTTAATGACCACCTCCAATAAGCCATTTTGAATGTGGTTTACCATCTCTGATGCAATCAGTTTTTCAAGAATAAACCTTACTGTAAAATTGTTGAAAGATGCTGTCTAGCTTGTAAATAGGACAAAACAGGAAATACACAGCACTGTCTATAATTCCAACTTGCCCTCTTTTGTGTTTAAAACTAATACAGAAATGTAAGGATTCAAGACTGATCTTTCAATTTGCTGTTAAACAAATATTCTGGATGTGGAGAAATATCTTTCTTGCTTAAAATTTCATGAAGTTTAGCTCAGCTAGATGGGCTAAGTATGGCAGTGCTGCCATTTGTGTGTGCTACTGTCTTTTCAACAAGCTAGTATAGTGCTTACATGAATATTTCCATGCAATAATTACACAGTGCAGTAAAATGGACGTGCAGACAGGTACCTTCACAAAGTTCTGTCATTGGAGCTTGTATTTCTACACTCCCCTCCCGTATTGACTCAAAGCAGCAGTATTGCAAGAAGCCTCATGCTACATTTTGTTAAGGATCGTGGGCCGGTTGTTGTGTACAGTAGCTGGCACATACCATCCAATGCTGGCATTCTGCTTGGGATTATGGTGGCAATTTGTTATGCACTGCTTAGATTTTGTCATGAACGTGCAAATTAATCGTGATGTGATCTGCAAAAATCCTTCACATGGTGAGCTTTGTCATTTTGGTACATATCAATTCAAGTTGATCGGGAAACTGTCCTATTTTCAAAAGTGTTTAATTTAGGATTCTAGACAATCTAGATTCATGTTGTAGACAACCTAGAATCATAAATGTAATATGTCTGAAAACAAGAGTGTGTCCATATTAATTGGAAGTTTATATGCACCCAAATGACAAAGCTCACCATGTGAAGGGTTTTGGCAGATCGCATCACAGTTGTCCAGATATTTGTACTTGATAGCCCAACTTGGCTGCCCAAAATCCTTAATTTGTCATTTGGTTTTTCACTCTGGTTTTGCGATCCAGGACAACCAGCTGAAGGTGATTGAGTGTAATCTTCGTGTCTCCCGCTCCTTCCCTTTCGTCTCCAAGACCTTGGATATTGACTTTGTTGCCTTGGCAACAGAGGTTGCCATTGGTGAACCTGTTGAAAGTGTTGGTGCCCTTGCTGCAGGCACAGGAAAAGTTGGTGTGAAGGTAAGAACCATACTTTTCTGCCAATCCATGTATCAAGTGTGAAATAGCTACCTAATCTAACAAGGAGAATCAGTTATTCAAAAAAGGCTTTGATGACAACTTAGTTAGCTCATTTTTGCCAATTATTCACAAAAAGGGACTTCTTTTGCCTTTGTGTGTATTCTGTAGTCGTTACAATTTGCTTTTGCCTTAACATGGTAGAAGATAAAAAGAAATCATCTAAAATGTACTCTTATTTTTGGAGAAAATTGAAACTCAGTAGAATGTTGCGCTTGAGGAGGGTGAACAATTGTTTCAACAACAAAGTCCAGGTCACCATTTTTTAAAAGCATACAATTTATGGCCAATAAGGTAGTTTATTTTAGTATTTGCAGTTTTAATATTGTGTCAGAGAGCTAGTAAGTGATAATTGTATTAAGATGAAATTCCTCATACTACCAAAGGTCTGAGGGTTTCAATAGCTTTGTGTCTATGAGCCCAAAACTTGACCAATAGAGTGCGCACTTTTTATAAGAACGAGAGCTCTTTGTTAGAACTGCCCTTCGTTGGTTCACAAACAACCCTAAAATGCATGCGTTACTGTCAAGTCGCTACCAGCATAATGAACACTCCTGATCAACATGGCTCTGTTCAATCAGTGAGGGGGTGCTTCTGTTCAAGGCAGATGCTTTTCTTTTGTTACATTTTTTAATGTGTCTAATTTTTTACTTACGAAGGTTCCCCAGTTTTCATTCTCTCGTTTGGCTGGTGCCGACATACTCCTTGGTGTTGAGATGGCGAGTACTGGTGAAGTGGCATGCTTTGGAGAGGATCGTTATGAGGCATACTTGAAGGCCATGCTGAGTACAGGCTTCAAGATACCAAAGAAGAACATTTTGCTGTCGATAGGCAGCTACAAGGTATGAGTTCAAATTGTCTAGTACTAGAATTGAGCAGTTCCTACCGAGTATTTTTGTGGCATGGACTCTGACTCTGTCTGGTAGTTGGGATACTATTTTGCTACTTGAGACTTTGGTGGCAGTAAACATTCTTGTCCCAAGTGACGAAAAAAAAAAATTAATAAAAACAAAAAGAAAAACACAATACTACACAAGGGTCCATAAAAACTTGTTAGGTAATTTGATTAAGAAGCTTTGACAGAAAGGGTATTGCACTGTTACCATATCTGTTGGTTTTGTAATGAGGGATCCGGTAATTATTGGAATTTCTAAGAGACATACTGAGGGCACTGATATTTTGGGGAAACCAATTTGCATATCTGTTGGATTTTATACATTTATTAGTGAAATGGGAGCAGAGATGACGTCTTCTGTCTTCCAAAGATTGGAGGCCTAATGAATTAGAAGCATCTTCATATGAGATGTAATCAGATCCAAGGATAATACGACAGGCACGCTTTTGAATGCAGTCGAGTTGATCAGCCTGATTTTGGTTAATATTACCGTGCCAAACTGGAGCTGATACTCAAATAGGGGGAACATAACAGGTGTATACAGAAACCATGTCATTGTTAGGCACACCAAACTTTTTTTAAGCAACCAAGCATGTAGGGCCTACGACTACTAAAATGTGTGTTCGTTCTGGAACTTATTTTTTTTGTAAATTGTTTCTGAAGTTGCAGTTTTCATGGAAGAAACATGTCAGTCAGCTGTTCGTAGTGTCTACATGGAATTCACTTGTTCCCAAGATTGTCTTACTTTCGGTGAAGTCAGTTCATCCATAGTATTGTCTGTCACTGGCTGGAATCAACTCAGGACTGAGTCAGTCATTGAAGAGAATTGAATCCTCTGAGTTTGGAATCGATTTCAGTTCTCATGTAGTCACTCAAGCCTATCTCATGTCAATTTGCAAGAAGACAAAGAAATTATTGTTGGATTTGATGAAATCCACTGTGTCCTTTATCTATTGTCAGTTTGTAGGCCTGACTGCATCCCATCTGTTTGTTGGTCCCTCTCCTGAAAGGTTATTTCATTTTCGTGTGTTTGTTTCACTTGCACAGGGTAAAGTAGAGCTTTTGCCTGCTGTGCGTACCTTAGAGAACATGAAGTATGAGTTGTATGCCAGCATGGGTACAGCTGACTTCTATAGCGAGCATGATATTAAGGTGAGATCACAGACTAAGGCTTAACAGAAACAAATTCACATTGCAGTGTGTTATACAGGTCTGTGCCTTGAACAAGAGTTGGCTATCAGACACTTGCTGGTAGATGCTTGATACTGTCATATTTACTGCTTTTTCAAGACCTAGGCCCAACATCATGGCCATGTGTACATGAAGGGGAGCATCTTTGCTTACAGAAGCAGAATAATCTGCACTTACGGTTACTGTATTTCACAGGTTAACAAGGAATTTATGCACACACATATGTTCCTCAACTAAGGAGCTTATGCATAGAAGTTGTTTTGCTGTGAGCTTTTAGCGCAGAATGGTAATTGTAAGCACAGAATTCAGTGGATGACAGAGCGCTGAATTTTTACCTGGAATGATAAATAAGTCCACAGAGGACAGCAGTTCAGTTTCCAACATTTGACCAATATAATTATTGCATTCACATAAAATCCAACTATGTGTCTGATTCTATCTTTTTCTAGTAGAATGCTTATTGGTTTTGAAAACTTTACACATTAAATTACCTCGTGGTTTTCAGATCAAGGCTGTTGATTGGCCGTTTGAGGACACCGGTGAACGACGCAATAAAGACCAGGAGTTGAACATTGGTGACTACCTGGCTGAGAAGCACTTTGACCTGGTCATTAACCTGCCCATGCGTAACGGCGGCTCACGCCGGGCATCGTCTTTTGTCACTCGTGGTTACCGAACACGACGTATGGCTATTGACAAGTCAATTCCACTGATCACAGATGTGAAGAAGGCAAAGCTGTTCATTGAGGTAATACTCATTTTGTGGTATTGAAACACTAGTCTGCAAA
>NW_019091575.1:402500-413948 GCF_001949145.1 Acanthaster planci | reverse complement strand
GTATATGGTTTGTCTATCAACAATCTGCTGGTGGGTACTACCGAATATTCAGATATTCAATCAAATTGAAGGTTGAATACTCAAAAAGTGAATTATTTGAATTGATTCAGCCCTAATGCAGGATTGCTGTTTTGTTAAATTTAAGTCGTACAGTAGGCCCCAGCGAGCTGATTGCTTGAGTGGCGAGCTATACATACCAGTATGCAGTTGGTTGGTTGTTTGAGTCCTACCTGGCAGCACTTGTGAATATTTGCAGGGATTTTTGGACAGTAAGCATGTAGTGCTTATAGGTTTACAAGTGGTGTCAATTTTCAGAACCAGTCGTTAGAATTTACATTGGACGCCATTCTACCAAAAGTCATGCTTAAATTTCTACTTAAGTCTCCTCTGTTAATTCTTCCAGGCTTTGCGACGTATTGGTGGTGCCCCCTGCCTCAAGACCAATGTGGACTGTATGACCTCCAATCGTATTGTACGACTGCCTGGCCTAATTGATGTCCATGTTCACTTGAGGGAACCAGGAGCAACCCACAAGGAAGACTTTGCCTCAGGGACAGCCGCTGCCTTGGCTGGTGGTATCACCATGGTGGGAGTTATGCCCAACACTAGCCCTGCTGTCACTGATAAACCTTCCTTCCTACTTGCACAGAAGGTACAGAAAATGTTGTCTCTTGGGTTGGCATTTTCATTCAGTAATAAAGTATTTTTATCAAGTGCACATATGTACAAGTTCTTGCACTCACGGCACTAGATCATTATTATCCCTACTCACTAGGCCCATAAGCATCCCTTAAACCATCTTGGCTGTCCAGAGATTTGGCTTGATGCTGCTGTTTCAGGCAGCTAATAAAACAACCATCTCTGCCTCCATGGTTACCCACTCTTACAAGAGTAAAGTAACTTGCCTGAGGTCACAACATGTATGTACATGTATGCCCAGGTGTAGAATAGGAACCTTTCATCTTGTGATTGAGGATGCCAGTGTCACGTGCTCCTCACACAGTTTCACCCTTCGGCAAAGAAAATACCAAAATTCTTACACAAATATCAGATTTAACAGGGCTCAGAAGAGTATTATGATGTTTATTTGAATTCTGTGGGAAAATTGTTTGATGACAAAACTCCAACCCGATTTTTGATTGGCATCCATAGATAAGCATGTGATGAATAGAGAAGTGTACATTGCTGAAATTCAAAATTTTGTGAAAGTGTACATTTTTATAGTTAGAAAAAAATTTCCTTGAATATCTGATTGCTTGTGTTTTATTTGTAAACTGCTCAAATCTTAGATTACATTGCTTCTTGAATATACTAAGATTTGCTCTTTAGTTAATTTCATGTGATTTAAATTGAAACCTTGATCCAATATCATACTTTGTCTGTAGCTGGCACGTTTGGGAGCCCGCTGTGATTATGGTCTGTATGTTGGAGCAGCTGCCAATAATATCAATGACCTGGTCAGCATTGGTCCTAAGGCCATGGGGCTCAAGATGTACCTCAATGATACCTTCACCACATTGCGAATGGACAATGTCTGCCTATGGCAAGAGGTCAGTACAAATGTTAATTTCTCAATATCTTGCATCCTTACCAATTGTATTCATTTTTGACTCGAGCATGCTTCTGTATCTGGATGTACAAACACCTTCAAAATTCAATAATCCAGCCCAGATTTTTCCCTAAGTAGAGTGTTTGCTGTAGCTTAATGTATAAGCAAATTCTTCATTTGGCTGTGTTGACATTCAAAATTAATTCTCCAACAGGGAAGTTTACTTGTATTTACTGAAAAAGTATTTTTGCAAATTTGAAGTGAACAAATTGAAGTTGCTATCCGCCTTGAGCAGAAGCACCCTCTCATCGGTTGAAAAGAGCTATATTGGTCGGAACTGGTCATTTTGTTGGTAGCATAATGTGTGCATTTCATAGTTGTTCGTGAACCAACGAAGCTCAATCCCAACCACAGGGGCCTCCGTTGCAAAGACAATTGTGCCCTCTCTTGGTCCATCTTGAGGCTCATTGAGGGCGTGCCTCTTAAATGAAATTGATGTGGTCAAAAGCACTCCCTGATTGCCCTGAATGTGCTTGTTTTATAAGCATGCTACATGTCACATATATTATGTGGGATTGAAATTGGACATTTGTACTTTTCGTGTTTGCTACTTGTGCCTAGCCTTCAAATGCTACTGACTGTATGTTCAAGGTGCTCCACCCATCAAGATATTACAGTACATTAATCTATGTATTCTACCAGGCACCCTCTAATGTCTACTTCCGTTGCCTGTCCCCTTTCACGTAATTAGGCCCTCCAAACTTGCTTTTCATTCAAAATTTATTTATCCCATTTTCCCTCTGTATATTTTGTATCTTTTGTAGCATTGTAAGAACTGGCCCCACCACCCACCACTGGTTGCTCATGCCGAGGGCTGCACCGTGGCAGCCATCTTGTTCTTAGCTAGGATGTTTGATCGACCGATCCATATCTGCCATGTGGCTCGCAAGGAAGAGGTTGGTGTAGCCATTGGGAAAGTGCTTCATATGGGCTTTTCAGAGGGATACACACACATCAAATCCAAACATTGCAAAATGCATGTTAAAATGAGAATGATTTGTTCATGAGATTTCAAAAAGCTCTGGATTGTCTTGTTTCTACATATAGTTTTATTGCCGTAAATGTACATTTGCTTGTAACCTCTCAAGTCTACGAGAAAAGATGCCAGTTTCAGCAACTAAAATGGAATATAACCATTTTACAAATGATGTACTTGGTCATTACATTGTTCAGTTTCCTACTGAATGTTTTTATATATTATTTTAAGCTGATGAATTCTTTCCTCACCGGATGTTTCTGTTTAAGGGCATTGTTGCCCGGTGAACATCCAGGAGAGAGTGATTTTAAGTTCAAAGGTGGCCGTAGTCCTGGTGGAAGCTGTTGCGGAGTAAATGAGGGCATCATGTCTCATTATACAATAATGCAAAAAGTTGTAGACTTTCATTCATACAGTTGATTTGAAATTGTGCATTTGATGTCTCTTGATTTGTTCTTAGATTGCGGTGATTCGACTGGCCAAGGAGTCAGGTATGAATGTCACCTGTGAGGTTGCACCCCATCACCTCTTCTTGACCTCTGGTGACCTGGATAGCAAAGATAACGTCAAGCCTCCGTTGTGCTCCCAGGAGGATCAGAATGCACTGTGGGAGAACATGGATATCATTGACTGCTTTGCTACTGATCATGGTAAGGAACATGGAAAGTTTTTTCTGGCAAATTTCTGACATGCTCTGTCAAAACCAGATACTTATAGGCAGAACTTGAAATGTGACCAAAAGGGATTTCCCCTCTGTACCATCATGAAAATTCTTTCGCCCATGAAGAGAGTTCATTTTCAAACATTAATCCATTAGAGTAAGCCTGGCGATTTGTCCCTGGACAATTTTTCAAGCCTATTTTCAACCACCCACCCAAAAGCATCTGGTTTTGAGAGAACCTGCTTTGTGACTCAACAAAGCATGGAAATCTTTAATTCTCATATAAAGTAGATAGACAGTCAAGATTTGTTAATCATTATGATATGCAGTTCAGGCTGGTGCAAATTACTATGATATGGGTCATAGCATTTTGATCCAAAGTACACATGGCCCTATTGTGAAACATAAAAGATGGTATTCATTTCCAACTTAGGCTTTAGTTTGTACTGGCAGCGTTTGTGTGACATACATGTACAGATAAATAATATGACAGTTGCTTGTATGTACTTGACCTGTTGGTTTTTGAGTAATAGAATTGCAATATCTTGGTATCAGCTAATTCAGTTTGAGCCAGTTGGCAGGGTGCACCTTATCTTAGGCACAGAAAGTACTGAATTTCATAATACTGAAGAGGTTGTGCACCAATTTAAACAAGAGTTGACATGTGGGGATTCTTATTTGGGAGCTGTCATTTTGGTCAGTTTCTATGGTTGCTTGAAACAGGAAGAATACGTCAACCATCCAAGCTTTCTATGTTACTCACTTGTTTGCGGAATGAAGCCTTGGCCATTTACTCCATTGGTTTTTCTTGTAGCTCCACACACTGTAGAGGAGAAGGAGAGTGCTAATCCTCCACCTGGTTTTCCTGGACTGGAAACCATGCTTCCCCTCCTGCTCACTGCTGTCAATGACGGACGTCTAACCATGGAGGTGGGTTACAAGACCTATCATTATTACAAGTTTTATTGATTTTTACTCGGCCAATAGAAAACAGACATATCACTGAAGATATTTGACCATTAACTTCAGTTGTCATCTGCTTTGTTAACTCAGGATGTTGTTGATCGCTTGTACCACAACCCCCGCCGTATATTTGGCTTGCCAGAGCAACGAGATACCTACATTGAGGTTGACATGGACCATGTCTGGACTATCCCTAAAGCAATGCAGTTCACCAAGAGCAAATGGACACCTTTTGCTGGTTGGAAGGTCAAAGGTCAATTGCGAAGGGTTGTCCTTAGAGGGGAAGTTGCTTTCATTGATGGTCAGGTAAGTAATGCCGTTTGCTACTGTCTAAGATTGGCATAAAATAAGGTAAAATTACTGTCGTGGTAATAACACTTTAAAAATGAAACCTTTGATAAAGTATGCTGATGTTTACCAATTTAACACATTCTTTTGTGAAGTAATCAACGCCACATACATTTTCTTAACCCCTTCCGGCCGAGATTCTTTTGACCATGACTCTTTTGACCATGACTGCTGGGCTGTGGTACGCCCAGAATGCAAAGCTCTGTCCAGCAGCAGGCCCCATTGATCCAGCAGCTGCATGGTGAATAGACTGCATGTGTGGTATACACTAATCCTCACACAAAGCCGCGGCTGTGGACGGTTCCAGTGCGAAGGGGTTAATCACAAATAGATTTAAGATTCTACACTTTCCTTTTGAAAAAACAAGAGGCCCACCCAGCTTACTTACATTTCCCATTTCAGTGGCATAGACATCAATAAACCAAGTTTTTGTTTAATTTACTTTGTACAACCAAGTAAATAAGCAGTTTCATAAGCCCTAAGCCTGCCAAATGCAAAAGAGTTTGTCAGATGTAAAGAACATTTAGACTTATCATTCAGACTTTGCATTTGGGTAGTCCAAAGCATCAAGTTAGACTGTTAATTCTTAGCTCATGGAAACCAGTCCCATTGAATGATGTCAGTATTGGATCCTGTGGCAAGCTGGTAATCTGACACTTCTAGATGTTAAATATGATTGACCCGTTGGATCATACTTGAACAATTGTTGCAAGTTGTTGAATGCCATGGGGTTTCTAACCAAAGTACCCTTCAGGCCTATTAAGGGAAAGGAACGAGACCTGTTTTGAATTCACATGGTGTTTTCTTTCTCCTAGGTCCTGGTCCTACCAGGTTTTGGTCGTGATGTCCGCACAGTGACTGACAGTATCGTCTTCCCATCGACCATGAAGCATACTACCAGCTCTGGCCCAGTTCCTTCCATCAGACCCCTGGCCGTCCAGGTGCCACCCTCATCAGCTCCACCCTCTGCTCCCTCTTCCCCACAGAAGATGAACATAGAGCGTTCCGTTTTCAACCTTCCACCCAGGGTGCATAGGGTATCTGAGCACGGAGGTGTGTATGGTTGTTGTCACTCTCTGACTCAATTCCTTCATTAGTTCAGGTATCTTATTTTTTTATCGGGTATGCCAAAGTCTTAGCCGTTCTGAGAAATTGTGCCGTTGGGATTTAAATTTAAATATGTGTCTTTTTAATGGTAGAGTATCTGGACAATGTCCAGTCAAATTGCATTTACATGTGCGCAAAGTTTGATGGAAGCAAAGGAGAGCAATTGAATAGGATTTTAGACTTCCCTCAACAGTAACAGTAATTTTGTCTCCGCCTGTTATTTGCCATTTCATCCAAATTCTGTTAGACATCAAGCCTCAGCCAGTTCTCAGTATGCTTTCAGCGGAAGAAAGAGACAAAGAATTGTTTTCAATTCATTGCATACAACGGTTTTATAGCGTAACAGCACATTTCTTTGACAAAGGGTACATGGGGTTTACATGTAGGAATACCTTTATTTCAGTAAATCTGTTTCCAGTTATGTATACTAAAACATTTGTATCTGTAGGGAAATAGCCGATACTCACTTGGAAAGTTATTTATTCTACAGAGTGTAAAGTTAACCACACCAAAATGGTTGATTTGTTGTTAAAATTACACATTTAAGTACTGTGTGTCTTTGAAACAATTTCTTTGTAGACATCGGCTCACTGTCTCCAAATGTCGCAGCAGGAGGTGCTGCGAAGGCTCTTACCTTCACACCCCCAACCCAGCCTCTCTCCACTCAGGCCACACCCCTAGCTGGTCAGGTGACAGCCTTGGAGTTCCATCCTACTGCTGGTTCTAGCTTACTGTTCAACAAACACATTCTCAGTGCCAGTCAGTTCACCAGAGAACATGTGAGTAGTGGCTGTTAACTTAGAAATCTGTCAAAGCAGTCTTGGGAAGAGTTCTTCATTGACCTCATGTCCTTGCTCTAGGCCTTGAGCAGAGGCACCCCCACATCAGTTTAAAAGAGCCATATTGGTCAGGAATGTTCAGTTTGTTAGTAGCAATGCGATCACAATGTATGCATTTTGTAATCATTTGCAAAGCAGTGAAGTACATTTCCCACCAAAGGAGCCTCTGTTGCTTGGAAAATTGGACCCTGTCTTGGTCCAGCCCAAGACATTTCCTTGACAATACTGTGACAGATGTTTGCGGACCTTGGCACGAATGGAGAAGTCCATGCTTCATTCATCTGCAAGTTTTAGTCCAATCAAAGCAAGTTTGAACAATATTTCACACTGCTTTGTGATTTGCTGGATAACAGCTGTTAGCTCTCTCCTAAGAATTGCTGATACTTTTAGTGGCTGATTATAATTTCTGTTATATCTCACAGCTGCATCATCTTTTCAATGTTGCCCACTCTATGCGCTTTGCTGTGCAGAGAGAAAGAAGCCTGGATCATATACTCAAGGTAGGTGCTTTTTATTCATGCATGCAAAAATGGCACTTGGTAATGATCTTAACTCCGTGTATTTGGCAGTCTAGAGATTGAACTGTGTCCAGTTTCTGTACTTGAAGGCTGTTCCCGAAAAGAAATTTTCAGTTTTTGTAGTCTTTCTGCAAAAGTGTACATGGATCTTGTGTGCACTCCTTTGTAACCTTTCCTATTGTGTGAGCAACATTATTCTGCTCACAGTAATACTTGAAAGATAGAAATGTGAGCCAGGATTGTTTTTGCCCTTTGCTGTGTGTGCGCATGTAACTGCTGTAGTGCGTAATGTTAAGAAGGTCATAGGGTGTGCCAGAGATCTCAAATTTGGTTGTGTGGCTCAGATGAGATAATAATCTTTATCACACATAAAGCAGAGCTGTCCAATTGAAGGCTTTAAGCTTTAATTTTCTGTCTTTAATGATATTCATTTTAATTTAAAACTTTCAACTTTTGTCTTAACCCAAAGGGTAAAGTGATGGCCAGCATGTTCTATGAGGTCAGTACCAGAACTTCCTCATCCTTTGCTGCCGCTATGCAGCGCCTTGGAGGCACTGTTGTCTCCTTCACTGAGAACACCTCATCACACAAGAAAGGAGAGACCTTGGCAGGTAGGCAGTCTAGTTTAGATTCCATTTTATTTTAATTGTTAAGCTCTGCCACACATTGATTTTTACTTTTGAAATTCTGAGTGCCAATGCAGTGGTGGTCTCTACAGAGTGTGATGCTGCATTGGTTGAATGCGTGACTGTGAATGGGGTATTTGTTGGAATCCCACTTCTGACACCATGCATTGATCACAATCAGTAGCAGTATTTCAGGTTGCTTTTGGAGAAGAAATTCATTGCGGCTAGTAGTCAAGAAGTATTCAAATTATATGTTACTGTATGATAATGTTGCCGAGAATACTTCAAAAGACAAAACAGAGAACCAGGTTTAGGTGTCCCAGGAAATCTGTTGCAATCAGTTCTAGCAGTCAGTCTAATCCACATGATGGACTGGTGTATTAGATAGTTGTGGAACAAAAACAACCACTATGAAGTTAAGAACTTGGCAAATTGATTTCATTCAACTTCTGATAATAATCCCCAATTTTAGCCGAGAGCATAGCAAGAATCACATTATTGTGAATGACACTTTTCATCAGTAAGATACTGAGGCATAAATGTTTGTACAATCAAGGAATATCTGCGTACTAGGGATTAGTCTTGTAAGCACACAATGGTGGCAGCCAAATGAAGTCAATTTCTGTGGTATTTCCCTCCTCAGACACAGTCCAAATGATGGCTGGTTACTGTGACGTCATTGTGCTACGTCATCCAGAGCAGGAGGCTGCCCACACTGCGGCTAAGGTGTGTCGTAAACCTATCCTGAATGCTGGTAATGGTGTTGGAGAACACCCAACACAAGCCCTGCTGGATGTTTTCACCATCAGAGAAGAAATTGGAACAGTCAATGATCTAACGGTAACCAAAAAACTACTTTTCAACTCAAAACAGTTTCACAATATATTTTGAGGTGAAATAGATATTCTGAGGTTAAAGGAGATATTCTAAGAAAACTTAAAATTGGAGGAGTCATACCTCTCTCACTTTTGTTTTTAGACTCCAGATTGCTGCAGCTGAAGGTTAGGAAATTCAAAGTTTTTATTGTTTGTAAAATTGATACCAAAACAAATTTTGTTGGATGTTGATTGTTAGCATGGCAACTTATTAAAATCTAGAGTAACTTGTTTTTAGTTGTTTGTACCTGAAAGTATGTATTTTAGAAGTCAAAATCATAGTTTCTGGTATCAAAACATGAATATGCATTGGAGGGAAAGAACCATGGTCAATTAATCAACTGACATCTATCTTAGGAATTCTGGCCACAAAGTACCATTTACAATGTCTAGCAGGTCTTAATAAATTTTGTTGAAGTTTTAGCAATTATTGTATTGGATAATTCAATCTTATGGCAATCTTTGTAAGATAACATCTTTATAGTGAAGTTTGAGGCACATGAAACATATAAACACGTAATTTGTTTGTTTGATTTGGGCTTTATATTGGTTTTTGTTCAATTTCTAGACTAAGACAACCTTTTTTTTTAATTCTTGTACATTTCAAATTCTTTATTTTTGTTGCTAAGATTACCATGGTGGGTGATTTGAAGCATGGCCGCACTGTCCATTCTCTAGCCCGTCTACTGACTCTGTATCGAGTCAACCTGCGTTATGTCTCCACCCAGGATCTACAGATGCCCAAGTCTGTCAAGGACTTTGTCAGTGAGCGTGGCATTCCACAGGTAAGCTGGCCACAGAAGCACAATTATTATTTATAGCAAAAATTACTTCCAGCTAGGTGAGACTTCTGTTTTTTTATTTATACATAACACTATCTTTTGTTTGGTTGGTAAAGTAAAGAAAAATTTATTTATGAAGTGAACTTTTAAAATGTTCTACACAGACCTATACCACTCATGGTGTCACTCTGGGCCAAATTTCTTTAAATGACAAGATACTATAACCAAACCCTTCACAAAACTTCTGCCCCTTATTGATCATTTGTTCAAGACTTATGCCAAATTTCTTATGGCATTGTAGCTTTTTGTACACTCCAAGACAGTGTCACTCATGCTTAACTTCCAGAGTAGTTTAAGTCTTTAATAATGAGCTAGTTTGGTATTCCAACAACACGTGTAACAAAATGAAGCATGTCCAAGGTCATTAAGACACGTTCAAGGTGTGCCCTCTCAGGGTGGCCCTGTGCCGTCTCATGTGCATACTTTGTACTCAAATGACCTTGCTTTTTGGAAATACCCAACTGGCTATTGGAATCACCCAAGTTTGGCAATAAGTACAAGCATCCTCTGTCACTATATGCAGTCAGTGCCACGTGTTCAAACATCCTTCCTTTATTGGGGCAAAAATCAATCCAGGATTACATGTTCTTGTGTAAACTGGTAAAATGAAATAAATTCAACATGCAGTGAATTATGCAATCTTGTGAATTTAGGAGGAGTTTGGTAACATTGAAGAAGCTCTACCAGATACAGATGTGTTGTACATGACCAGGATTCAACAAGAACGCTTTGCTAGCAAGGAGGAATATCAGGAGGTAAAAGATACATGTACACTTGGCAAGGTTTTAGATGTTTGCTTTTTCGGCAAAGTGACTAAATAGAACAGAAAATAAGTACCAATCCTGCCTGCACTGAAACTTTAAGTAAATCAAAACATAACATGGAAAATTTAGTATCTCAAATTAAAAGTTGTCATTTGAAATATAATCAGTGGCTCTAAAAATTATACAGTGGAACGCCGCTATAACAAACAAGACGGGGTCCACGCTAAATGTTCGGTACAGCGGTCGTTCGGTACAGTGAATTTAATTGCCGAACGTTTCGTTGCCATGTTGAATAGCGCCCTCTCTTGTCTAACCAAAGTGCACCGGCACCCTCTTGTGATACATTGGTTCGCTGTTTTCGTGATGTTTTGCCGTTGCATTCAAGTTTAACATTTCTAGAAATGTGTCTGTTAATTATTTTTGTTTTTTTTTTTTATTTAAACTTGTGTCAAAAAATTGATATCAATTTTATCCTAAAAGTCGTGAAACTACCGCTCAGGATCGATCTCTGATGCATGCTGTGGCAAATCTTGGTTGATTTGTTTATCAGCGGCGCCCTCTTTAGACTATTGTCAGTGCAATGCCACCGTGCGCGTACGTGCGGTTTTCTTCCGCACCCGATCATGTGGAGTCACAAAACCAGTGTCTATTCAATACCGTTGACAACTAGTTGCTTTCCCTTCTAATCCTTGGGGAAATAATGACCACTTGTCACTTTCCAACATAAAAAAACACCGACTGTTTTATCGTGTTGACGTTCGGGAATTACAAACGGCAACTGAATCGTGTTCGGTAGGTTCTGTGCACAAAATGTTTGGAGCCAAGGATGATGTTCGTTACAGCCGAACATTCGGTACAGCGGCGTTTGGTATAGCGGCGTTCCACTGTATCTAACTTTTTCCTAGTTCGAGATAATCACTGAAGCTTCTGTGAACAGATAAAAACAAGTTACATAAATTCATTTTTGTTTGACCTTTATTCAGCAATGTGGCAACTTTATCCTGACCTCTCGCATGATGACCCGAGCCAAAGAGAAGATGGTGGTTCTTCATCCCCTACCTAGAATCAATGAAATAAGGTCAGTCTTGTGCTCAGTCAAACTTTATTTCTGCCAGAGCACCCTTTTTGGTCACACATAATCCTGATAAGAGTAATTGCTAAAAGGTTGCTTTGTATTTCAAGAGCAAATTGCAACCCTGATATGAACCTTGGATATGAACACGAAGGCACTTTGTCATCTAGCAAGGATTTCCCCTTCATTCGTTGATGTAGGCAGGTTCGACAAAATATGAGCCATTGGTAACAATGATCTTGGAGGTT